>CM056369.1:3266314-3432952 GCA_029641205.1 Citrus maxima
ATCTAAATCGATATAAACCAATTCCCCAAACTTTGTTATATGAATATAGGGTTATTATCATTTCACTACTTCAAAAATTATCAAATATCAAATGACTACAACAAGTATTGTCTCGTATCATTTTCCTACTATATCTTTATAAAAATATCATTTTACTACTTTTCCGTTATAACCGTTAGTTGACTAACAAAATACCAATTTCACCCTTCATGATTAAAAAAAAAATACTTGAAGCTTATTTACAAAATAAATTTATAAAATATTTATTAAAATGGATATAAAATACCAACATAATTCTTTTTGTTGGAATTATGATATATGGATTACAAATTTGTTTTATTAATTTTTTTAATCATGAAGGGTAAAATTGGTATTTTGTTAGTTAATTAATTGGTCAATTAACGGGTCAACTAACGGTTGTAATGGAAAAGTAGTGAAATGATATTTGTTGTAATGAAAAAATAGTAAAATAATATTTTTAAAAAGATATAATAAGAAAATTATAAGAGACAATACTTGTTGTAATCATTTGATATTTGGTAATTTTTAAAGTAGTGAAATGATAATAATCTTATGAATATATGATTCATTTTCTCGTAGTGATTATTGATATTCTTTATAAAACAAATTTGATTTTGGGAACGCACGAAGAAGCTTCTTTGGGTAAGGCTGGGCGGCTGGCCCTGTCCCTTCGGTGAAGGGAAAGGAAAATAAATACTTTGACTTTGACATTGCTTCAAAGATTTTAAATTTTTAATAGATAAGAACTCAGCCGCAGGGCCAACCGCACAACTACCTCGTTAGGCTTGTTTATCCACTAACATTTACGGGTTTGAAAACTGAAAAGTTTTTTATGCCTTATTATTGATTCATGTGGGATTTGCATTTTTTATGATAATTACTTCAGTTCGGTTTGTCCCACTATCATTTATTATAAATACCATAGCATTGAAGATTCGATGCTCAATAGAATTTCTGTTATGGCTGTTAAATAAAAAAATTAAAAATTAAAAAATAAATTTGGGTTATTATTATTTGCTGATACTAAATTTAAATTCGTAGTACTGATATATTATTATTTGCGTTGTTACCGTGTCATTTGTGCTTAAATATGATAGGAAAAAATGTGACCAAAATTTGTGAAATACAAATCCCTCGAACATAATATATATCTCGTTTAGGACAAGTTGCTACGAAATATATTTTTTCCTTTCAAGTGGTTCAGTTTTTTGTTCGGTATATACATGAATTATATAATAATTATTAATCCCTCAAAGGGAAAGTAGGGCCATATACGTGGATACTGTGTCATACGCATTTGAGAGTGTTAAAGTGGTACCACGTCCAATATTATCAATATATTTGTTGTTATTGCTAGATATATAAGAAGGGATTGCTAATTTTAAATTAAATTTTTTTTTTTATTTGCCCACACAGATTTTATGTTGTGAGACTCTTCACGCACTAATATCAGTAGAATGTTTTACGATATGCTAATGGCTTCTCTTGCTATCATTTCATCAATTAATTTTTACTAGTTAGAATCTTTTTTATACATTATTTTTGTTACACTTTTCAACTTTTTAGATGTATAAAATTTTGAGCCATTAATCTTAGGCAATCAAATTTTAAATATTCAAAGTCCAAAACAGTATTTAATGATGTATAATTTTTCACTATTAGAGTATGAGAAGTCAATATTCTAAAATTTATGTCAAATTTTAAGTGATAAATTTAATTTAAAATGGGTTACCATTTGAAAGTGGTGGGTGCTACTAATTAAAATCACATTTACAATAATAGGTCTTACCTTTGTGAAAAACTGACAAGATGGGCACATGGGGACATGACGGAGGCCATGCCACACCTAAAACTTTCTGCATATGTACAAAATTCATATGGTCACTGCTGGCCATGTGGGAGTCCTTAGATTATTGTTCACCGGAGGTTAGAGATTCATCCACGTGTCGATGGTATGTGATTCATAGAATCTTGGAGAACCAGTAATAGCCAATAAGACCATCTTGGGTCTTGGCCCCATTTTGAGAGTTGCCGCAATCGATCGTTTGTTTGTAAGCGACCTGTCGGTCTTAATTCAAATGTGTTCAAAATGACGTTGTTATTTGTCTTTTTACTAACTTAAGTTATAGCACATGCGCTTATTGAATCATAATTCTTGATCGTTGGATTGATCTAACACTTCCTATGTAATACTGATGATCGTTCATGTATATGATCTCTTTTATTTTGCCATCTATAGCCTTTGAAAAATCAGACACAACTTCTTTCCCTCCTGAAGAAAAAATTGTAGTACACGCATGTAATGAAAATGCTATAAAATTAATAAGATTAACAATAAACATCTCAAAAATTAATTTTTATTTTTATTTTAAATGATATGGTATAAATATATCATTCGTTAATTAATTAATATTTTGTTTTAAGTTTCAAATGAATTATATATTTACATTATTTCACCATTAATTAGTGAATGACATGATGCTCTTAAACACATCAACTGAGAAAATATTGGCCATAATTGTTAGGCTGCATCAAGACTAAGTCCAAACCAACCGGCCCCAATCAGTTAGCATTCGTGGCACACATACTAGGTGACAAAGGTTCTGGACTTGTTGATGTGATGTATATTAACTAATTTAATTGTAGCCTCTTCTTGTTTTGGTCCGATGACGCATGTAACACAGAACTTTCCTACAAAATTACCAATAATTAATTGGTATTGAAAATAATAATTATATCGATGCTGGTAATGCGGCATTTTTTTATATCTAATTGGTCTCCACTCTTAATTGGTGACACTATTTCATACATTGCACGGATAATTGAATCTAACATGGAATCTGAAATATATAATTGAATATATGTTGAAGAGTGATCTCAAATTTGAAGCCAAACCACATTGTCATTTATCGTGTTCAGGGTTCATCGGTTCGTCGTTTGATCAATTGCAATTAAACAAACTATCGATCATCTTTCTAATTTGTTCAAAATGATGTTTTTATATGCCGATTTACTCCAATTTAATTGATCCAACGCTTAAGTATTTGTGTAATAAAAATTTTATATATGATACTTCAATGAGCATCATTTGAATATATTATATATTATTATTAAGATAATAATATGAGTAATACTACACTTACCTAACTATTATCCCGACAAGTGAGATGGGCATCCGCTAATAGTTGAGAAGTGCAGCGTTATTCATGTTATTAATTAACTCAGTATAATTAATAAATTATTAATTTCTTGATTAATTAATATATTATTAATATATGAAGATATTCATTGTTATTCTGAAATATTGAGTTCATAACAGCCAAGTAAATCAACATGAAACATCACACGAGTTAGTAGTTTATCATACACCTCTTAAGGTTACAATAAAAAAGTTTATAAATTTTTATTGCATTAAATATTAAATAGCTAAATTGGTAAATTGATTTTAAAAATAAAAACAATGTCTTAGGTTCAAAATGATAATGGATGACACTAAGGTGTTTTTAACATATATAAGTTTATTTCAATTATTTTATCCTAATAAGGTAAAAGTATCAAAGTACCCAAAAAAAATTATTTTATATCCTTAATAAAATTATTAATGCTCAATTAAACTAATAAATGTCTTTGTAATATAATATCTCATGAAATTTAATGGTTAAAAAGGTTTATCGTTTTAAATTTTTGGGATATTGAAAATGTTAGATTATATACGTTTTGAAACTGATGGCTTAATTATTATGGTACAAATAAATATTTTTTTGGACACTTTTATCATTTTTTGTTAGAAGGGTATTATCATCAAATTAAAAAAAAAAAATTAGACAATCGACTCTATTGGATCAATTCCCCCAGCAGCAAAGGATGAGCCGGAGCTAGGTAAGAACTTTCCTCATGAAGACTCTTGTTATGTATGATTAATTACGAGTGATATGCCACGAGATTTTATCAGAAGTAACATTGTTTTTTCTATTAATTACGGGTGGTATATTTGCGATGACGTAACCAAAGAAATTACTCAAACACGGTGTATATTTGTTACATGCTTTCTAATGTACTTTAAAAAAAAAAAACTAAGCTCCCAAGTAATTTTATATATTTTTAATGTATTCCCGATACTTTGAAATAATAGTGATACGTGCATAAAAGTTAACACAAAAAATAGTACTACTACAAGATTTTTTTTAAAAAAATTCACTACAAGATAAAAAAAAATTCACTACCAAACATTGATTTTTGTACTCTTTTCGCTACAAACGTCATTACTTATTTTGAAAACTTCAATCAGTCACTCAAACTAAAATCTTAGTCAGCTTTAATTGTTGACTAATGTTAACTTGTGAAGGTACTAAAAATACTCCTTACCTATGAGTTGATTTAAGGATAAATTTGTCTTAGAATAATGAAAATAGGTACATGCATATTAAATACATTTAAAATAATTTTATACTCAAAATAAACTAAAATTAGTTATTTAACAAAAAAAAAATCTGTTTATTTTAATTAATTTGCTTGAATTGCATGACAAATATTAATTAATTTGAACAGGAAATATGTCTCCATTTTTAATTTACAGGGGTATAGATTATGAAATGTTAAGAGAAAATTACTGTTAATCTCATATATTGCTTTCCATCCTCGTATAATTTGAATTTTTAATTTGGCACAGTAAAAGCACTCAAAAGTAGACAAAGCAGGATAAGTTCGTGGGGAATTTGACTGGTGGAGAATGAAGAAAGTTATAAATAATAAAATTAATAAATAAAAGAAGAAATTTGATTGAAAATGAGAAGAGATAAGAGCGAGCGTTGAAAAAGTCAATGATTTTTTAATGATTTTGAAATTTGATTTATAAATCACGAGACATTATTTTAATTTAAATTAAACCTTATTTTATTTGAAAATCTTCTACATATAACAGGTTTAGGCAGCAATTCTATTTAGTTGCATCATATCAAGAATGTTGTTCACATTTTCTAAATTATTTTTTCTTACTATAATATGATCATTTTAAAATTTGAGTACATGATATTGTTTTAGGTAAAGAGGAAAATGTTTCAACTAATGTATACCAAGGAAGTGAAAAGAATAATATTCAGGACGTGGTATCATTTTGTGTATACTTTTGGGTATTTTTGTGCAAATGATACTATCCAAGATACAGTTGTTGCTAATGCTTTTTCTGGATACCAAGTTCAATAGATTTTTGTAATGAAGCTAAATTTAGAGAACACAAGCATTTATTAAAATTAATTTAAAAAAGCTAAATTTAGAGTACACCAAGTTCAATAGCTTTTTTAAATTAAAAGTAAGTGGCGAATAGAGAAACAAAAATTAAAATAAAAAATGGGATCATTGGTCACATGTATGAATCGTGGAGGACAAAGAAAGTTAATAATAATTAAATTAATAAATAAAAGAAGAAATTTGATTGAAAATGAGAAGAGACAAGATATATCGTTGAAAAGTAAATGACAACCCACTTACACACGTTTCTGTTCTCTAATTTTCTCCACTAAATGCTATGGATTTTTCATAGTCTTGACGTCAGATCGGCCGCTTTCATAAATAACCATATTTTTTTCCTAGACAGTGATGCACATAGGCCCCACTAAATCTAAAAGGCCCTATAATAAAAATTAAAAAAAAACAAAATTCCTGAGCGACCGGACTACCCTGATGAGATCTTTCTGAAAAAGTCAGTAAACGTACGCCTCCGCTGGTCTTCATAATTTTCAGTACACAGCAGCAAAAGACAAAAGCTTCTTACAGTACTGGGATAAACAAGTTTTTTATTCTTTTCTTTTCACTTCCTGCTGCAAATCCTTTTTATTGTTTCTTACAAATTATAATACCCTATTTTAATTTCCAATACTGTTATTACATAAATCTTTAGTCGTTTTTAATTGTTCATGACATCGTTGATGTTAATTAGTACAGTAAGAGTTATTTAGATCCAATTTATCATTATTTTTGACTTTTTGTATGTATCTTTGATATTATTTTTTCTCTCTTATTTTGCCAAGTTTGTAAGCATCTTTGATGTTAATAGAATTAAAATAGTGCGAGTTAAAATTATATATAATTTTTTTTAAGAACTTGAAACTAATGAGGTGACATAATAAGTTTAATCCTTGAAATTTAATTAAATTTAAAAATTTATAATTTTTTTAAGTTCCCTACTTCTTTCACAATTCAAATTCAGATAGTTAGTTAAAATTTTAAACTTATTTGATTAGATAAGATTCGAAATAAAAAAGTTCAGACATCTAATTTAATTTGTAATAAAAATTGATTGAGATATAGTTGTACAAATCCCTAATCCCAAACTTTGTTTGATGAGAGACTAGAATGTACATTATTCATTTTCTTCCAGTGATTTTTGATTCTTTAAAAAAGGCGCAACACACAGTTAGGATTGGTGGCATGTGCAGTTCTTAGACGTTTGAAAAGGGGCAAAAATGGAAGACAAAGTTCCATTTTTGTCTTTCAGCCATGTGGCAAGTGTCATCATTTTTAATATCGACGTCACCATGATTCTTCATGGTTTCAAAAACGCTACAAAAAAGATGAAGAAAAAGAACACTATAAAAAAGGATGAAGAAGAAGAGTTACATTACAAAATCGTTATGATTCCAAAGCTGCCGGTGCCATTTTCACTTTCATCAACAGCACCTTAATCCTTTAAGGTACATACAATTTTCTTACATTTCTAACTTTTGGTTTTTTTCCATATAGTTCTTTCTCTTATATGAATCAACAGCATGATGATTAAGTACCATTATTTGATAATAATAATAATTTTAAGAGTAATAAAAATTGTTGGATGATCAATGAACAGCCTTTAATATAGAAATAACATAAACAATCAAAATTGGATCAAAGAAACAAGATTGATCACAGCAAAATGATCAATTGCAGAAAACGCATACAACAAAACAGAGCACAAACAAGTAAACTTAACAATCAAGAGTAAAGCCTCCCAAACCTTCCTTTATTAGAGGACAGGACGAGGCCAATATAGCTGTTTACAAGCTTTACATTAGATACTCTCTAACTCCCTAATTTGATCAAGATACTAATAATAATTTGGCACTTTTCAGCGACTAATTTGCAATTAGCCATCTATGTTTGTAACTAAGTACACATTTACGCATAGTTACGGAACATGGAATTAATATAGTACCTTAATAACATTAGCATAAGTGTTGTACCTGGTGTGAACAATTATGTATAAATATGACTTGATTCATGCACGTGTCAATAGCCTATCAAATTTTGTCTTAATTTGCACCAGAACTATACAAATTAAGGCTTGGCACGGCATGGACCAGGTCTTTTTGATCTGGGCCTTTATAAGCCCTTGATTTTGTGTTTTGCAATTTCTTAAAAATTAGAGTTAAGCTCCTAGCACCTCTTTAATTAAAATTCTTATGAAACCCCCACTTATTGTATGCATAGCTCTTATAATTAAATATTAAATATAATTTTTTATAATAAAAATCTTATCATTATATAATTTTTTATTTTATTGCCCCAAAATTATTTTCATTTTAAAATAATTATTTATATCATTTACATATGGGAGGGTTCATGATTTTTAAGTGTAAAAATGTTTTAATTTAGTTAAATTATGTTTGTCCTTTGATGTAATTTTCTCTAACAATAGAGCTACGATTACAAAATGTAGGGTCTTGTAAGTATTTTAAAAGGGTATGAAAATCATTGTTCTAAAATTATCTTCATTAAATTTTACAAAAATAGTAACTGCTATGGTTCCATCACCCCTCGATTTTTCTTATAAAACCTTTCTTTTATATTTATGATTTTACCTTAATAAGACTTCATAAAAAGACAAATTCAGTTCAATTTTTTTAAAACCTCTTTCTTTTGTATAATTTTAACTATGGTTAAAATAGTTCAGCTGAAAGGATTTAAATTATTTAATGATGGAACGAGGGATAAGAACGATCCATCATCGAATGATGATAGAGAAAGCGGGGCTAAAGAGTATACACTGCAATCATATATTACTTTGATGTAAAATTTTATTATGCAAATTAAGTAGTTATATCTTATTTTGATGGTTTTGCAGCGTGCAAAATTTGTCGTAATCATCAGCATCATACCATACAATCTTTGTATTTCTAATTCCATTGCTTGTTGGAGACTTGGAGTTGTTGAGATTAATAATGTCCAAGACAAAAATAAATCCTTGATCGAAACACACCTAATGAATATGTGGTCATTTCTGTGGACACTACTCATCTGCTTTGCATATTTTGCTGCCATGAAATTCAAGCTTCAAATATTTAAGGCAATTGTTGTGATGTCATGATCTCTTTGTTCTGCATCGTTGGTCTCCATTATTCTGCCACGTTCGTATGGACATTTCAGTTTCATTATGTGGGCTTTTGTTCTTCTTCTTGTTGGTTACAGCAGGAGGCTTCATAAGAAGATTTGGCAATTTTGGAAGGAATCAACCAACAACAACTATTGCCAATATAGCTCGCTAAGTGTAGAATAATTAAAGCTTTTCTAAGGATGATACCAAAATCCTCTTTACTGTTATAATTGTTTATCCACGTACAATTTTAAAGATCAAAACAAGCTTGTATATTGAATAAAAAACACAAGTTAGTATTAAACATGATAAATTGTATCTTATATTGAAGATTTTCTTTTTCATTCAATTATGACATTTGTCTGATACATTGATTTAGGAAAAAGAATCAGAAGCCTCCTCTTGTTTCAATAAATTAAAGAATCCTCTGTCATTAAAGAATTTGTTGTATTTTTTTTACTATTTTACTTTTGATTTAGTAAAATCCCCCATAAATCTATTTAAAAAAATTGGGGATAATAGTTAAAGATACCAAAGAAAAAAAAAGTCTAACATATAAGAATTTTGATGAGTTGTGAGAAGAATTGATTAATTTTGACAAACAACATGGGATTTATTAACACATATTTGGAAAGGTAGTGTATGGCTATCTATTTTTCATGATTTATCACCTATGTACAAAGTAAAAAAAAAAGAAAAAAGAAATACAACACTGAAAAAATAAAAACAATGAAAAAAAAATTGCCATTTGGATGAGGAGTATTATATGCTGTTATGCGATCAAATTATTTTTCTCCTTTAAGGCAAAATTAAAACATAATGCACTAATTTTAAATTCATAAATCGACTAAGCCTTTTTTTTTTCCCTTTCTTTAAGAAAATTATATATACACACATATGAGAAACGGGATGCCTGTGAATGACGGGCGGCGGCAGGCCGGCGGCCATGTTTAGTGTCTTTGTAGTATATTTGCCTCGTCTTCTCTCTTTCCGCATTTAGCTTCTCTTCTTCTGCTATAAATATTAAAGCAACACTGCTTTAGATATATATATATATGATATACAATATACACAAACACACACACACACGCTCAAAGAGATGAGAAATAATTCAGACTCCACTCAAAAAAAGAAACACAGTGAGAGAGAGAGAAAAGGGAGAGGAAATTCAATAATGAGCAAGCACGTAACAATGACCCCATGATTGCAGACTTTGTTGTTGCATATTTTATCATTTTGTGTGGAAAATACTTATTGTCTACATGTGCATCACAAGTAAAATTCTCGTATTAAATCAAATAGTATTATATAATAAAATAACGTTTTAATAATAAATATATTGGGTACTTAAAAATTACATCAACACAATTTTCAAGCACATGAGGTGAAACTAAGATTTTGAGTTAGAAGAGACCATGTCAAATAATTAGTATTGGTTAAATTCATAGATTTTTCTTAGTTTGAAAGTTAGATTTTTCCTTACACATACGAGCTAGTATTCAACTAATACATGTGCGATTTAATTTCTCTCCTCTGTTTTTTTTAAATAGCCCATTGATTATGCCTTCTATTTGAATAATAATTCATAACTAGTTGGCAAGTTGCATTGCATCCTAGCATTTTTTATATATACCTGTATTGTCCAATCTTATGTTTTGAATTTTGAAAATAGAAAAAATAAAAAAAGAGAACATAGTCCACATTCCTAATTCTAAATTCTTATTAATATTGTGACTATTACATTCACATCATTTCAGTTATATAATAAGTCTCTTGTAATCAGTTTTTTTATTGAGGGAAATCAATCTTCAATTTCCAAACCAAGCTTAGAAATTTTTCCACTTTATTTTCATGTTATTATTTATACATATGTATGTCTGTGAACGCTTTTCCAAAAAGGTGGACACAAGTGGGTTGGCCATGCAGGGTCCCCACAGCCGATGGAGGCTTATGCTAAAAAAAAATGGAATTTTATATGTCTTTTACTTTCAGATTCATCTCAGGGGAAAAAAAAAAAGGAAAAAAAAAGAAAATGTATTTCAGCTCAGTTGCCACGTGTGCGAATGAATTGACAGTTATAAACAAAAATCTACATAATGGAGGTTGCCATGTTACTGCACACGTGTCCTAACTTACAGAGAAAAAAGCAATGCAAATGCAAGGTTGGAGGGTTGGCTGAAGCAGCATCAGTAAGTTACAGATGCTGTAACTTAGCCAGCTCCAAATAATTATTATTTGAAAAATAACATAATTATTTCAATTACGTACGCGCACGCTGGGGTGCAATTATGATTTAATGGCGGCACTTCATTCCTTAATATTTGACAAGAACTGCAGAGAATTTTGGAATAGCGAGATTATGGAGACTACCAGTGGGTTTAGCCTCTGATTATAGAGACTGACTGCAAAGAAATAGCTGAGCTGTTTTCACCATTGCTATGAAATTTAAAACCAGAGCAGCCCTGATCCTGAAACGCTAATCACTGTCTCTAAATGAAAGAGTAAAGTGTTTTAATGAATTTGTTAATAGAATTCATCAACCATGGCCATGATGAGCTTGCCCCCGGCTTCGTTTTCTTAATTTATGTTTTTACCTTTTTAAGTAAAAAATATTTTGACTTGTAACATTTTTTTTTGTTTTTACTTTTTTAAGTAAAAAAGATTTTGACTTGTAAATTAACCACTAAATCGACAATTAATGCAAGCGAAAGTGAAGATCAATTTTTGTTTGTTACATTACAAATCATAATCTTATGTACCACCAGCATCCTTCTTTTTTTTTTTTGGAAAAATAATTTCACTAAAAAAGTATCTATTTTCTTTTATTATATATAGTGTATGGGTTAAGCATACGTATGATCAAAGCAGCATATGATCTTGAAAACCATTTCACCGACTAGGCCTTTTTTTTTCCTCCCATTTTAGAGAGAGGATAATAGTTAGATTGTAATAAGTGTGTCAAATGACAAGTCGTCTACATAATATAATTGTGTCTGCTATATAATTTTTTTTTAATTCTTAATTCAAAATTCTTTTTAACTGATTTAAATCAATGGTTGCTTGCTTTAAATGCTTGTAAATCAATGGTTTCCTACTCCCATAGCACATAACTATGGCCCCAGGCATTGGAGGCGTAACAGCTTAACACGGCTACTATGACGATGATGAAAACAGAAAAAGCACAATCACTAATTAGTTAACATATTAAAAAAATTAATATAATTAGTTATATTTAGGTAGCTAGGTTATAATAATAATATTTAAATATTAAAACAATTTGAATGTTATCTGCAAAAGAAGCATAAGCAATTATTTATTGAGTAATGATATACTCACAAACTCTTTTATAAATTTATTTTGTACAAACTGATATAGCATGATAAAATTAGTTGAATTAAATATTTTTTTGTCCACATAATTCATTTATATTATTTTATATTTTTATTCAAATAATAAATTAATACCACATCAATTTATATAAGATAAATTTATATAAAATTTTGTGATTGCATCTAACACTTTTATTTATTGCTCTCTAGATTTTCTTTATAACTGTTTGAGATTCATGCACGTGCGGGGCATCAGCCTTCATCAGGAATGGCTCTGTTTCCATTCCAATATTTTTCTCCGCGTTGTCACCGCGACTCGTGATTTGTGCTTAGCTTCTCTTATTATTGGTTAGTCAAAAGCAGAAGTGAGCCAACCACATAACACTACAGTCGGTCCCACAGAAAAAAGAGATAAATTAATAATTTTATATTGGGCAATTAATTTTTTTAAGTTAACGAAAAAATTTTGATATTTAATACAATTAAAATTCTAATTTAAATAAATTAGGCAATTAATTTTTTTAAATTTAATCAATAATAAATGTTAGATTAAATAAAAAGGGGAAGATAGGTAAAGAGCATTTTATCCTAAACTTATGTTGAAAAGAGGATTATTAATTTTGGATTAATATGTGGACCAAGTAGCTAGCGCTTAAGTCAGGGTAACCATGCAATCACCCTAATTCAAGCTAGGTTCCTCTTTCACAATAAAGAGTCAAGAGTCTCCGTTTATTTAAAAAAGAAGGGGAAAAAAAAGAAAATCACATAATTTAATTTCAACAAAAATAAATTAGAACATTCTGGTTCTCGTTGGCAGCACTTCAATTACTCCCCCAAAATCATCCTTCGTTCAGCCACAATCTCAGCCGTTCATCACCGAACCCAAATCAAACCCTACTCAAGCTTGAGTTAACCATGTAATAATCCTAAATCAAAAAGTTGACAACTTTGTCTACGTGGCATATACGGGTTCAATTTGCGCGCTTGAATATAAGGATCGCCGAGGAATATAAGGATTTACAGAGTAATAATCCGAATCAAAAAGTTGACGTGCCATGTCATCGATCGAGTTAGGTGCGGTGAGTTGAGTGGGGTGACATGTCAGCGGTGGCACACTCTCTGTCTACGTGGCAAATACGGGTTCGATTCGCGCGCGTGCCGAGCAGGCGCCGAGGAATATCAAGATTTACAGAGTATCCGTATTACAAATTTATAAACGGAGACTCTCTCAAAAGTCTAATTCTATTCAAGGGCTCGCCGGAGACATAATCAAGAAGAAGGAGAGGAGGAAGAAGAAGAAGAGTTGCATTAAATATGATTCAAATAAGCTACCACAACCATCTTCACCTTCATCGACAGCACTTTAATCCTTCAAGGTACTTACGTAAACTTTCACTGCATTTTTAATTTTGGTTTTGTTTAGTTTGTCTGTTTTGAGTTGTATTTCAGAGCCAGTTCCTTATTTTTTTTTTGGGTTAATATGAAATAAATTTTCATTACAGTTCTTTCTTTTTGTCATGTTACGTTACAGTCCCCTGAGAAGGAGTGAAAGCAGCTAAATTACATTTTTAATTTCTTTTTTTCCATAACAAAGAACATAAGCTTAGTTACGAGTATCTTCCCTTAATTAGTCCTTTAGAGTAAAAGCTTGAACTTGATGGTCCCTTGTTAGACTACTGCATGAGGTTTGTTCTTGCATTAATAAATAATTTTGTTTCACGTTAAACCTTTTTTTTAATCTTTTTTCTTTTTGAATTGAAGAAAGCTTATTTTCCCTTCTTTTGTAGAATTAATCATTTTCTCCTTTAATTTTATTTAGTTCTCTCTGGTTTTTGCATACCATGATGAATACATAAGAGCTTTGTTTTGGCTTGTTTGCTGCTGCTGCTGCTGTTGCTACTTTTGTTGTTCCTGCTCTGTTTTTGCAGAGCATGATGAATACCATTATTTAGTCATTATAATAGTAATAATATGAAGCAATATCATATTTAGATACACCACGGATGATTGACTGATGATCAATCAACACCCTTGAATCATGAAATAACACAAACAATCAAGATTAGACACAGAAAAATGATCAATCGCAGAAAATGCACATAACAGAACGCAACAAGCTTCTGACTTTAACAATATGGTTCGCTGTCATTGTTCCAAAGGGAAATGTGCAAGGCATAAATAAATTTAAGGTTTTTCAGAGATCACAATTTTTCATTTCTCTCAACTTCGAAGCCAAAAACAATAACCCTTATAACATCTCCTTCCCTTTCTTTATTGCTGCTTTTGCTAACCTCTCCATATATCCATATTGATGGCTTTGCAGTGATGGCAACTTCATTTCTTCAGTTCCGTATCCAAAACTTTTCGGATATCTAATTCCGACCCTTGTTGCAGTTGTGGGTGTGAATGTGCAAGGCACAACTAAACCATTGATGGAGACTCATAGAGTAAGTTTGTGTGTGCTTCTTGTGGCCATAATCGTCCACTATATTGCACTTGCAGCCGATAAGAAGTCTCAACGCAATCAATCAAATCCTTTGCAGTTCTGGGGCCTCATTGCTGTAATCTCTGGATCTCTTTCTGTAGTGTCATTGGTCTCCACATTTTTCACTCGCTCAGTTGCTGAAATCATTTGCTACATTGCACTGGGGTGCGTTGCTTCTATCATTCTTGTGTATCAATATGGTAGCATGTTTATGGATGTCTGTCGTCGGATTTACCATGTCATTTTGCAATTTTTCTCGAAAACCTTAAAATGGTTTCGAGATATCAATATCTATTCCACAGAACAGAATCAACGACCAGTAGTATAAGTGGAGAAGTTTAATAGAAAGATTCCACTTATGTTTCAAAATTCAATAAGATCAAAATGTATACTCAAATGCTGGTTCTCGCCGTTAGTGTATTTTCATTCAGTAATATAGTTTTGATAGTGTATGGTCATATCGTATGCTTAGGCATATCCTGTTGATGTATAAAGATGTCAACTTGTTGACTAATGTTATACATTTTGCTTGGCGTCCTCGCTGCTCAATGGTGAAGATGATGTTGTTAATCAATTCCAAATGTTGATGAAAAATGGCTTCAATGTATCGTCCTAATACAGTTGATGACAATCATCCATAAACAACCGGCATATTTCCAGTATTTGAAATATATCAAAAGAAAGAAGTTTCTTGTTCAAATGGAGACTTGATATGGGCTGCAAAGGGCAAAGCAATAGATTTCTTCGTCCACAAGAACACCCCGCTGCATGCTTAATAAGTAATTATCAAAATTTTGATAGAGCATAATAAAACAAAATCTGACTACTAATAAACATAACAGAACTACTTGTTTCATCTCATTCATCTTGGTCACAACAATATATCAAGTTTGGCTTATTCATCAATATTAAACCTTCAAAAACCTCCACCATGATATATAAATTTTTTACTCATGATGTAGCTAGATTGTTGAGATTCAAAAGAAGATGATTAAGTTATTCATCAAGACAAAAGATGAAATTCACGAGGAAAAAATTTAATTTTGGACCCCATGAAATTAAATTTATTCCTCAATCACGATACAGGGTTTAAACAATGAAAAAGCAAATTTAAGTAATGGGTTTCGTGAGGCATAAACTTAATCTCACCCCCCATGTACTTAAGTTTATACCTCATGATGAGGAATAAATTTAAGGCTACCAGGAGTTTACCTGCTGTTTCTAGCTTTTCGTCTACAATTGTACAGGTAGCATCACCGGGATCTATAGGTTTTGGCTGAGTGATCAACTAACAAAATCAAAATAAGAAACGAACATAATGAAAAGTAAAGAAGAAGAAGAAGAAGAGTTGCATTACGAACTCAATATGATGCAAAGCTGCCCTTTTATTTTTTTAATTAGTTATATTATGAGCTAATTAAAATTTTCAATACATAGAGTTCTTTCTTTTATATATTCATGTTACGTTGCAGTCCTTTAAGAAGGGCTAAGGCCTGAGAGAAGCTTAAGTACTTTTTTTATTTCACTTGTCCATTGCATAGACCACAAGCAAGCTTAGTTATGAGCATTTTGTGATCCAGAGAGTAAAGGCCTGAACTTGATGCATAGTACCTTGTTAGACTAGTGTATGAGGTTAATTTGTTAACGCAACGTAACATTTTGTTAATATTATTTAATATTGGAGGTGTATATGTTACAGATTCTGTAACATACACCCCCCATTCCATGCACGCCACGTGTCCCCGCATGTGGAAACAAAGCACGCAAATGGCAGATGATTGAGAAAAATATTTGAATAGGCAACAGAGCCGTACATAGGCCCCGCACGTGATGAAGGCTGAAGCTGATGTCCAATTTTAAATGTTTTTCAGATGCCTCGCACGTGCATGAATCTCAAACGCTTATAAAAATAATCTAGAGAGTAATAAATAGTTGCTCATGCTTCATTTTCAGTTAACATTCAATCTTGTTTAATCTTTAAATATTGCTAGCTAAATCTGATGAATTATATTAATTATATATATATATATATATATTATTTAATTAGAGATTGTGCTTTGTCTGTTTTCATCATCGTCATAGCAGCCGTGTTAAACCGTTACGCCATAGCCAAAAGGTTCACAAGACAAATTCCTATCGTTTACCCACTTTTCTTCGTCCCTTGATTTAAATCACTTAAAAAGAATTTTGAATTAAGAAGGTGGTCATGACCACCAAAAAAAAAAAAGTCCAAATTTTCCAAGCCCGTTTTTCCTCTGTTTTGTTCCATAATAACATAAGAGCATCCTGCATTTTTTTAATAAAAAGTAAATTCTTCATTAATTCAATTGAGAGAATATTACAATACAATAGATTCATCACAACATCAACGCTATACATACAAACGAACATACTGATGATCAAGGGGAAAAAAAAAAACTTTAAATATATGCACAAATCAATCGAGCTACTCCATGAGCTCTTTGAGACAACCCACACCAGACGGACTACAACACATGACTTTGTCATTTAAATCTTTATCACTTTTAGCTTGATAAAATTATTTCCAACGTAATTTGTCAATGCTGTGGGACGTAGGAATTGTAATTTGTTTGCAAACCTGAGGTCAATTCAATAACACAAATAAAGGACCCGAGTCCGATAAAAAGTATGATTTTTTCGCCTTCCGGTCAGGCCAATTCGGGTCAGTTCGAGTCCGACTAAATTTTTTAATATTTAAATAATTTAAATTTACCTCCCCTAATATATTAAAATTAAACATAAAAATTTCTCTAGTCAATATCTCAACCATGAAATCATATAAATAACTAAACATAAACAAAACCATGTCTAATTTAAATAAAAGCACAAAATTCAAATTTTATTATTATTAAGTGGTTCAGTCAGGTCGGGTCAGCTAATAATCGAACCCAAATTCGAATCTTTACCCTTAAATTTATGTCAAAGCCCAAAAGTTTCGGACCGAGTCAATCAAGTCAAAATTCATATCGAAATTTTTTACCATTGCCAGTGGGACCGGTGAAATTTAAAGCGAACCCGGGAACTAGATCATGAAATAAATTTATAGAATCGCCCTAAATACAGATATATCTATTAGTTGCAGGTGATGAATCCCGACAAAAGAATATTCCATCCATATTTGAGGGACAAGGATTGACTTAAATTAGTAAAATAGTTATTGTACTCTTGCCAGTTGCCAATCTCAAAGGACTTGGACCTTGATGAATCAATCATGAGACATTAATTTAATTCAAATTAAATTAATGTTTTATTTGAAAATCTTCTGCAGATAATAGTTATTGACAGTGATTCTATTTAGTTGCATCATATTAAGAATGTTGTTCACATTTTCTAAATCATTTTTTCTTACTTTAATATGATCTTTTTTTTTTTTTTTGACTACATGATATTGTTTTAGGTGAAGAGGAAAATGTTTCAAAAAATGTATATCATGGATGTGAAAAAAAAATAATATTCAGGATGCGGTATCATTTTTTTGTATACTAGTGGGTACTTTTGTACGAAGGATACTATCCAAGATCGAGATGATGTTATACTTTTTCTGGGCACCAAGCATATGACTTCAATAGATTTTTGTAATGAAGCTAAATATAGAGTACTCATGCATAAATTAAAATTAATTTTGAAAAAAGCGAGAAAGTAGTGGCGAACAAAGAAACAAAAGTAAAAAATAAAATAAAAAATGGCGTCATTGGTCACATAGTTTACTCGTAGAGGACAGAGAAAGCCATAAATAATTAAAATAATAAATAAAAGAGGAACTTTGATTGAAAATGAGAAGAGATAGGAGACAGCACTGAAAAGTAAATGATTGAGTGCTGACCCAGAAAGCAAGATTGGTCGTTTCCCTAAATAACAATATTCTTTTTTCTCTGAAGTGTTACATATGGGCCCCACTAAATCTAAAAGGCATAAAAAAAATTCAAAATAAAAAATTCCTGAATCACCAGAATAAAAAGGCCGCAATCGTACGGCTCTGCTAGTCTTTATATTTTTCAGAACACAGCAGCAGAAGACAAAAGCTTCCGACCGCATGGGATAAACAAGTTTTTATTCTTTTCTTTTTATGGTTACACAGTTGTATTTTCTTTTCACTTTCTGTTACAAATTCTTTCTATTTTTTCTTATAAATTTTAATATTTTCATTTATAATACTGTTATTACTTAAGTCTTTAGTCGTTTTTAATTATTCATGACAGAGTTATTTAGATCTAATTTGTCAATATTTCTTACTGTTTGTATGTATTATTTATATTAATATTTCCCCAAGTTTGTAAGCATCTTTGATGTCAATGGAATTAAAATGGTAAGAGTTTGAATTATCTGTAATTTTTTTATATGAACCTGAAGTTTTATTAAATAAAAAGAGAAATAAAACTAATTAGGTGACATAAATACATCTTAACCCTTAAAAGTAAATTAAATATAAAAAATTTTAATAGATTTTTAAGCACCCTATTGTTTTTAGAATTCGAATTCAGGTGTTTTGAGTTAGATGAAATCCGAAATGAAAAAGTTAGGACATCTAATTTAATTTGTAATAAAAATTGATCGAGATATAGTTGTCCAAATCCCCAGCCCCAAACTTTGTTTGATGATGGACTTGAATGTACAAGATTAATTTTCTTCTAGTGATTCATTTTCAGAGAACACAAAGAAGCTTCGGTATCAGGGTTTGTTCCGTCTGTCGAGGAAAATGTTCGACTTTGATGTAGCTTCAAGGAAAATAAATCCTTTTCTTTGTTGTCTACGGCCTTCTCACAAATTACAACTCCACTAATAATAGAAATTTAACTAAGAATCCTAATTATGATTGTTATAGGATAACGGCCCAAATAGTTGGGCTGCACCAAGACTTAGAGCCCAAACCTTCTGGCCCAAATATTTGACCTTAAAGATTATGGGCCTCCTTAACTTAAGATACACATGAAATTTGAAGATTGGTCCTATTTTTATTGAAGTGTCACCGCATAGAAATTTTCTTCAAGTCGCATGATTCTTGTTTATATTGACACGCTACGATAGTTCTCTACTAAAAATTAATCCTTGCCTCCTAATTTTGTTTCAACTTGGCTGACCTATTGAGCCAGTGTAGAAGTGAAAAATATAACGATATTAACTTTCGTATGTAATTAATTTGATAAGTTAAATAATTAACTCGATGAGTTAGCTCAGTTATACAAGATAGGAGAATATACAATTTTAAGTAACGAATTACGCGTTTACTAATTGATTTGCTTGAACAGCATCACAAATTTAAACAAGATATATGGTTCCATTTTTAATTTCCAGGTGTATAGATTATAGGGAAAATGACATCTAAACCCCCAAGGTTTAGAGAAATAGTCACCAACACCCTCAAGTTTTCAAAGAGGGACACTAAGACCCCCTTTTGACCATTATACCCTTTACCTTTATTATTTAAAAAATTAACTTTAAAATTTTTGGTAAATACAAATAACATATAAATAATGTAATCTATACAGTAGACTAGTGATATTAAAATATTTTAATATTTGAATAAATTTTAATACATAAATTATTATATTTATTTTAATAATATATTTTATTTATTGTATAGATTTTAAATAAATATTGGCATTAAATACATTCTACAATTAAAAACATTCTCACATACCAATATTTTTTAAATTATTATTTTACATAATATTCACAATAATTTAATTTTTTAATACATTTTTTTAGTATTATGATTCTATTTATCATAAAATTTACTTTAATATAGTAAAATATATCTAATAGATTATAAAATGTTAAAATATTTTTTAAATATTGAAATTATTTTAATATATATATTATTACATTTATTTAATATTATATTTCTATTTATTATAAAATATTAGATTCAATTTTTTTAGAATAATAAAGGTAAAAGGTATAATGGTCAAAAGGGGGTCTTGGCGTCTAGGGATGGCAAATATCCAATTATGGATAGATTATATCCATCCAAATACAAATCCATAATTATCCATAATGGATATATCCATATCCATATCCATATCCAGTATTTAATATTGGACATGGATATGGATTTTATCCATATAGCTATGGAGATCCATGGATATTTTATTTTTATTATATAAAAATAAAATATAAAATAGTTAAAATTTCAATATCAAAATTGGCTATTAAACTATTTATATTAATATATATATATAAAATAAAATGGCGGTCCGGTGGTCGGTGGCGGCGGTCCGGCAACTTTCCGGCGAATTCCGGCTGAGGTCCGGCGAAGCCGACGGTGGTCCGGCGAGATCCGACGATGTCCGACTGTGGTCCGGCGAGGTCCAGTGGTGGTCCGGCGATGTCCGACGGTGGTCCGGCGAGGTCCGGTGGAGGTCCATTTATAATATTAAATTAATAAAATAAAATAATAATTATTAATAGTATTAAATAAGTTAAAAAATTAAAGGATAATTTTGAAAACTTTAGTTTTTAATATAAGAGGAATTTAAATTTTTCATTAGTTAATATAATATTTTTACAATTGTTTGTTTATTATATTTTATATTTTTAATTTTATAAAATTAAAATTTTTTAAACTTGTGTTGGGTTAAATGGATATTCATTGGGTAAAAATAATTATCCATATCCATCCATATCTATCTGGATGTAATTTTAAAATATTCATTTCAAGATCCAAAATTTTTTGGATAGATATTATCCGATCCAATTGGATGGATATTGTGGATATCCATTATGGAGCGATCCAGTGATCATTTCCCAAACTTGAGGGTGTTAGTGATCATTTCCTAAACTTTTGGGATGTAGATGTCATTTCCCCTAAATTATCTAATGTTAAGAAAAAGTAAAAGAATATACCTTGAGCCAGTCTTGAGGGGGAAGGCGAAGGATTATGTCGAAGAAGTTTGCTTTTTAATTTACATCCTCAGATAATGAACTAGTAATCTGCGTATAAGAAGCAAAGTGATGTTGCTGTTGGATAATTTTTATTCACAAAAACTTCGATAATTATGACTTTGATAAATTAATAATCTAGAATAAATAATAAAATTTTCTCTTTACGTTTTCGGCCAGTGTACTAAATTAATAATTTTGTTAAATATATAAGATAATATTTTTTTAATCTTCCAGAGCCCATTGAAAATATAAATGAATAATTATCAAATACAAATATTAATAATAAATAAATCATAAAATTCATAACATTAAGAATTTTTTTCTTACCACTGCAATTATCCAAATTCAAGCTTTTATAAAATATGCATTTAAAATTGTTTGTGTTTTCTTTGTTCTTAATCTGAACTCAATCGCATCCTCAATTGTTTGCACAACATGCACTATATTTGGTTTTTTTTTTTTTTTTTTTCCATGCTATAGAAACTAGTTATTTAAGGTTACTAATACTTGAAAGGCTTCCTTTGTGGAAATATTTAGTAAAGTATTTAGTAAAACATAACAATGATATAGATCATGTTTAATTAGCAGAGGTATCCATTACCCTTCGAATAATCTCTTTATTAGTCGGTGATTCCATCATTGCATCTATACTACGTATGCTGCTAGTGGAAATACTTCACTTGAGGATGCACAATATGTGCTCTTTTATAGATAAGTATGTATATGCCCCAACAGAACTCTTCTTAAAAAAAAAAAACTCTTTCTAACTTAGTGTTTATTCATTTAATAATAAATTGTTCATTTATTGATAAATAAATAACTTTGCTTATTTTTGTCCAAACAATATTATTTTATAGAGATTTTATTGTAATTTTACTCTGACTATTTTGCATGAATCATGCTATAAATTGAATTGGTGCCTGGTATATAAGTTACTTGAAAACCACTTAACCAACCCAGTAGGGGCATAAGATGCCTTTAACATAAGCCTTGTTGACTATTTTAGACTTCAATATTTTTTTTATCTAATACATAATTCTATTTTGCTAAACCATTATGAATAATGTTTTATTAATATAATTATTAATTAATCTTTAATTAAGCTAATAATTGTCTTTGTAATGTGAAATTTCATGCAATTTATCGATTGTAACATTTTTGCTATTTACACATAGAGGTACTGAAAAATTGTTGAGCTCCAATTAAGGAAAAAAAAGAGAATACTTTTAGACAATTCAGTCATTTCACGTTATAAAAATAAACTAGTCAAGTGTTAACATGAATATGTTAATAATATTGATTTTGATGATAACAAACTTTAAATTGTTTTTTATTAAAATGTTGGAGTTATTCCTTAATAAATGAAAGCCTTATTATCATTCCAATCATTCTCTTAAAAGATGGACTTTCAAATTAGAAAATGACTCTCTGTAAAATCTGGTTTAAAATGTGATTCTGAAAATGGTCACTTAATTTCAGATAATTCACTCTTTTATAAGAGAGAAAATGGTCACTTAATTTTGGTTTTGGTATATGTGGATGATATTATTGTTACTGGTTCTTGCTCAGCCAAAGTTCAACAAGTTATTCAAGATATGTAGAAGACTTTTGCCTTGAAAGATCTAGGAGAACTTAGCTACTTCTTAGGCATTGAGGTTTCTAAACTTCAAAATGGGATTCATTTGTCTCAGGCTAAGTACATTGCTGATACTTTGGCAAAACATGATTTAGTTAACTGCAGTCCAATGCCAACACCAATGTCTATATGCCATCAACTTACCAAAGATTCAGGCTCTGAGATTTCCAATATTTCTCAGTATAGAAGCATTATTGGAGCTCTACAATATGTTACTCTCACTAGACCAGAAATAGCCTTCACTGTAAATAAGCTTAGTCAGTTTCTATCCAATCCGAGAACTGCACATTGGGAAGCATGCAAAAGGTTGTTAAGATATCTTAAAGGTACAATTCATTTTGGTCTTCAGTTCTACAACTGTGGAGCTATGCAGATCAACTGTTTTAATGATTCAGACTGGGCTTGTGATCGGGATGATAGGAAGTCAATTTCTGGGTTTGGTGTTTATCTAGGTGCCAATCTAGTTTCATGGTCATCTAAAAAGCAATCAGTTGTATCAAGGTCTAGTACTGAAGTTGAGTACAGAGCCTTGGCTCATGCTGCATCAGAGGTCATTTGGATACAGTCTTTGCTTGCTGAGCTGAGAATTCAACTAAGTGTTACACCAATTATGTGGTGTGATAATCAGGGTGCAGTAGCATTGGCTTACAATCCAGTTTATCATGCTAAAACAAAGCATGTTGAGCTGGACATTCACTTCATCAGAGATATAGTGGCATCTAAAGAGTTAGCTGTCTGTTTTATGCCCAATGAAGATCAAACAACTGATGTTTTGACTAAAGCTCTTACTTTCACTCAGTTTCATTATTTACATAGCAAGTTAAATGTTCATCCTAGAATCTCCAGCTCAAGAGGGGGTGTTAGTGAAGCTTATAATTTGTAGAGAACATAAAAGAAGCTTTAACTTAAGAGGGGATGTTAGTGAAGCTGCTAAATATGAAGAAGAGAGGAATCGAGTGCAGTCCATTCATCTGTGCTTGATAGCAGCTGATTTACTCTCTCAGCTGACGTGGCTTGGTGACGTGGCTTAGTTAGTTATATTGGTTAAGCACTATTCATATATGTGTAACAGATTACTAACAAACGTAACAAGTTGCTCTCACGAGATATATATATTTGTGTAATCTGTACTGATACTAATAATGAGAAGTTTATAAAAGTTTCCATTATGAGATTTTCTTTCGTTTTCTTTTAGTTTTCTCGCTTACCAAACACAAATACTTGAAGTTCTATAAAAAACAAACTCAATCCACTCACAAGCTGACCAAAAGTCCCAGCCATCTTTTGACATTTTGTCTTCTCTTTCTTTTTAAAATCCTTTTTGTTTATAATTTTAACATTTATATTATCATTAACATAGGCTATTTCTAAAATTTTTGGGAGTAATTTGATGTTAACAATGGAATGAATAGTGGCCAAAATGAAATTTACCCAACAACTAAATAAGTATTCAACTTAATTACGTATCCTTGCTTCCCACTCTTATTGTTATTTTGCTTTTGCTAACAAATATGGATGTGTATTGATGGTTTTTTATGGTGGTGAAAAATATGAATACTCAATTTCTTACATTAAAATTTTTGGATATCTTATTTCAACCCTTGTCACAATTGTGAGTGCAAATATGCAAGGCACAACTAAGCCGCAAATATGCAAGGCACAACTAAGCCATTGATCAGAACTCATGGAGTAAGCTTGTGTGATTTTCTCCTAGCCACAATCTTTTAGTACATTGCACTTGCAGCTGATTACAAGTCTCAGTGTAATCAAGCAAAATTTTCACAATTTTTGGACTTTATTGCTGTCATCGTTGGATCGCCTTTTACTGTCTCATTAGCCTCCACATTTATTCCTCACTCAATTGATGATACCATTTTATAGATTGCATGGGTTTGTGCCGCTATTATCATTGTTGTGTGTCAAAATGGGAGATCTTTTATAGATGCTTGTCGTTAACTTTATCACAAGATCTTAAAGCCAATTTTCTTAAGCATCCTGAAATGGTTTCGAATTAATAATAAAAAAAAATCTCTTGGACAGGGGAGCCATGGGCACCGGTTTAACGGGGACTATGAAATACATATTTGAGGCCAAGTGTTGAATTGTGGTCTCAAATTTGAGGCCGAGCCACGGTGTCATTTGTCGTGCGTAGGGCTCGCTAGTTCGTCGTTTGATTGTAAACGGCCTATCCGTCTTCTTTCAAATTTGTGCAAAATGACGCTGTTTTCGTTTTACCAACCTAGGCGTTGGCGTTGCGCATGCAAATTGGATCAGTTAATTGGTGAAAGACTGTAATATTTGGCCCACATAGAAAAGCTGGAATAGAGCCGAAGCCTGCTGGCCCAAATTGGTTAGCATTCGTTTCATAATTTGCCGATAAAGGGTCATTTGACTTATTGATCTAAAAAGTTGTTTAATTTAACTATAGCCTCCCTTTTTCGTTCCACGAACGTTCCCAGCGGAGAATTTTACAACATTCTTATTTGTGCAACTGGAGAAGATGGCATAAAACTAAAAGGATAAGTTCTCATTTACTCTTGAGTTGATTATCCAGTAAATTCTCACATTTTAAAGAATTACTCAAAAGTTAAAAATCGTTTCCCTTCTCATTATTTTCATAACTATTGAATTAATAACATAAATAGTGATGAAACATAGAAATGAAAATTATGAATGGACTTTAATAATTTTTAGGATTAGATTATACTTGATTGAATAATAAAGAATATTGTCTTTTTGTTTATTACAAATGTCGAACATGATTACGTTAAACTTAATTTAATAAAGTTAAAACAAATATTTACGTACAGTAGTATAATTATCTTTAAATTATACTACTAAATGTTGAATTTCATATTTAATATACAATCTTATTGTTAATTAATAATTGAATAATTCTTATGTTTAATATTCAATACCGATTTAAATATATTATTGAATAGATTTTTTTATATCTGATCTTTATATTAAGTACTATTGTAAATAATACAAATTTCTAGTTAAATAAATTAGGCAATTAATTTTTTTAAATTTAATAAATAATAAATTCTAGATTAAATAAAAAAAAAGGGAAAGATAGGTAAACACCATGTTATCTTAAACTCACGCTGAAAAGAGGATTATTAATTTTGGGTTAATATTTGGACTAAATAGCCAGCGATGATAGCTAAACATGACCCTTTAAGTGATATTAACCATGTAATGACCCTAAATAAATATAATGTGAAAAGGGAAAGATAAAATGTTAGTTTAATTTAAGAGGAAAGGTAATTATAGAATTTGTAAGCTACAGACTGCAGCATCAGCCGTTAGATGTGGTTGGATGTGAAGTGAGAAATTAAACAATAGAAAGTGAGATTTTTTAGACTACACGAGCCAACTAGATTATTGAACAAGATTTGATAAGCAAATAGTCAACAAATTGTGACGCGGCTTGTACTTCTTAGCCGCTATATCTGGCTTTGGATTGGGCCAGAGAAAAAGTTCTCTTTTGCATAGACTGAAAAAAGAAGAAGAAAAACTACCAATTACTTTCAATGGGAACGAACGATATCGAGTTGCAACACTAGTTACTTTTCCTGCCTAACATTTTAATACTAAATGTTGAGTTTAACATTATAGTCCCTGATTTTGCCGTAAAATAATAAAAGCGAAAATTTTCAAAATTTTGATACATAAATTCATATTATTTTAATTTTTTTATGCTTAAATATCGTCAAAATGACTTATTAACACATATGATTTAACATAATAATATTAATGCATTTAATTATTAATTAGTTAATTTAATTTGAAGTAAAAAATTGTGTATGATTAACCAACTCTAATTTATAACAAATATGAATATGAATTTAATTTCATGTTCTTAATATTTAGTTAATATTTTATTTTTTTCATAATACTTATCTGATATAAAATTAATAATTTCAATATTTAATAAAAATAATTAATTTACCAATAATATATAGAAAATGTTAACTCTTTAAAATAATATTAGAAGGAGGAAAAAAAGAATAATAATAAGAACTTGCCAGTCCTTGATTCTTGTTGTTAGAAGCTTGATAAACAATATCCTTATAATTATTCATTAATCTGTCAATAGCTTGATGGCCTAGATTTTTATTAAGTTTTTTTGTATAATGATAAGTTAATAAACTACGGACGGGACAAAAGACAAATGAGACAATAACTTGGTATATATTTTTTCTATTTTGCATTTGATAATTAAATAGACAATGTTATTGTTCAAATCATGGGGATTCTTGTCCTATAAATGCTTACAATGTCTTGCATATATATATATAAACATTAACAAAAACTAATAAGTCTAATCATTGTTCCTTTTTATTTGTTGATCATCAATGGTGACTTCCATTTCTAATAAAATTTAATTGAGGTCAATAACAACTCTTGCATAAAATCAGCTTAGCAGCTGTATACATGTTGATAGTGAGAGTCAAGGAATGCTTAAGATTTAGAAGTAAAGTCATTTTGTGCTCACAATCACGATTAGCTGAGAATAATTTTCATATACCTTCTTTAATAACTTTGGGTCAGTGATAAAATTCAATTGCTAATTGCTAGAAATATAGAACGGATACTAGTGGGCATGTAAATAATTTTAATAAATTTATTTAGTACAAATTAAAAATTAGCTAATAAGGATATATTTGACATTTAATAAGGTGTTTATGGTAAAATGTTTATGGTTTTAATAAATAAATAGCTGTTGGTGTAGAGAGTATTTTCATGAATTCAAATAAACCCATCCTTTAATCTAAGTTGAAAAAATTAAAACAGGTAGGACTAGCGAATCAAAATTTATAAATCTCTGATTTTTTTTTATATTACAATAAGCACGTGGACTGCGATGTAATTAAACCAATTTAGTGACTGATATTTGTTTAGGGGGATCGACACTTTCACCCCTATAGAAATTAACATATACCATGTACCATTTACCTCCACCGTTTTTATAGTATAAATTTCTCTGTTTCATTTAAAAAATTAAAAAAGGAGGGGGACTGCATTAGGAGTTCAGGAGCTGAATAGGTTCGTTAGAAATCAATATGATGGATCTTCCAATTCAACAGCACGTTAATCGTTCAAGGTACGTAAACTTTCATTGCATTATTTTTCTTTTAACTTTGGCTTGTTTAGCATGTCTGTTTTGAGTTGTTTTGGCAGAGTATGATGAATATTTGTGAGGTTTGTATGCTGGATTCTTCTGCTGTGCATCTGTACTTTCATTGCTTTGTTTTGAGTGATTTCTCAGAGCTACCCATGAATCATGTTACGTTGCAGTCCTCTGAGAATGAATGAAAGAAGCTAAATTACATTCTTAATTTCATTTTTCCATAACAAAGGCCATAAACTTATTTTCTCTTCTTTTGGGTTTTGTAGAATTAATAATTTTCTCCTTTCCTTTTACTCTGTTCTCTGTGTTTTGGCGAGTATGATGAATGTATAGGAGTTATCTAAAGCCCAGTAATATATATTTTTATTTGGTTTGTTAATAAATAAATAAAGTTAAGGACCTGATTCTCTGCGAGACCCATTTGAATGATTCCGGAGGGATTATGAATTTGATCATAAGGATTATTTTCGTAAGCTTCCCAACCAAGAAAGTAGGCAGAATCTTGCCCATGAGAGTCGCAGCTAGCTTTCCTAGACAGCATGTTGATTGAAAGAAGCGATCAGTGTTAGATGATTGAAAGTCGAAAGAGAGATGGGAAATTTTAGTTTGCTTTAGGGAGAGATGTGCAAAGACTATAGCATGCCTACTTATATAGAAAAAAATTTTTGTTGAGCAGACACCAATCCGACATGGTGAGATGTTGCTTGCTTCTGCTGTTGCTTTTGTTGTCGCTGCTGCTGCTGCTGTCGTTTATGTTGCTGTTGTTGTTCCTGCTCTGTTTCTTCAGAGCATGATATGGAGTAATATCAGATTTAGATTTTGAAAAGTAGATAGATGATAAATGAACACTCTTTAATAAAGAAATAACACAAAAAATTAATCAAGATTAAACACAACAAATGATCAATTGCAGAAAACGCACTCAACAGAACACAAAACAACCTTCGGACTTTAACAATCATGGCTCGCCACCATTTTTCCAGAGGAAATCTGCAAGGCATAAATAAATTTTGACGGATTTGCAGAGTTCACAATTTTCATTCCCCCAGTTTTCATCCCAGAAAAATAACCCTTAGCATATAACATCTCCCTCCTCTTTATTGCTACTTCTGCTAACCTCTCCATGAATGTGTATTGATTTTTTTGGCAGAAATGAAAATTTCTTTTCCACGATTCCGCACCTAAAAGTTTTTGGATATCTGATTGCAACCATTGCTGCTGTTCTGGGTGCAAGTGTACAAGGCCTGCCCCAGCCGTTGAAGGAGACTCACAGAGTATGCTTGTATGTGTTTCTTGTGGCTATAATCGTCCAGTGTATTGCATTTGTAGCCCAACGAAATCAAGCAAATCATTCGCACTTTTGGGGCCTTATTGCTGTTATTTGTGGGTCTCTTTCTACGGTGTCATTGATCTCCGCATTTTTCACTCACTCAGTTGCTGAAATAATTTGCTACATTGCATTAGGTTTCGCTGCTATTATCATTGTTGTCTATCAATATGGCAGCATGTTCATCAATGCTTGTCGTCGGATCTACGATGACATGTTGGAATTGTTTCAAGCTATCAATATCTATTCCACAGAACAACAGCAAAGGCCAGCCGATGATATAATTGAAGAAGTTTAACAGAGAGATTCCACTTATATTTCAGATTTCAATAGGATCAAAATGTATACTCTATATATTTGATCTCATTAGAAGTTTATGTTTATTCAATAATATAGTTTTGATAATGTTACACATTTTTGCTTGCGATCCTCGCGGCTCAATGCAGAAGATGATGTTGTTAATCAATTCCAAATGTTGGTGGAAAATGGCTTCATTGTGTCGTCACAACAAAGTTAATGACAAGCTTTCATAGATAGCCTGCCATATTTACGATACTTTATATATATCAAAATAAAGTTTCTTGTTCAAATAGAGACTTGATATCAGCTGCAAGGACAGAGCAATAGATTTCTTGGTCCACAAGAAACCAAAATCTCACTACTAAACATAACAGATACTACTTGCTTCAGCTCATTCATCTTGTATGTTTCTTTTGAATCATAAATGTATGAAAAGCATTGAGATAAAGGACGCCAATGCGGTCAAGGAAAAGAAAGAACTCAAGAACATTTGTCTTGGGAGTACTGCCACACCCATTTGGACACTTGAGTTTCAATATGTGCGCTTTTGTTCTTCTTCTTATAACAAGAGGCTTCAAAAGAAGATTGTGAAATTTTGGAATATACCTGAAGCATGCTCCAAACAATTATGGAATTAAATTTTTTGTTCAAACCTTTGGAGCACTCAACCAACAACTACTTCAAAATTTAGCTAGCTAGCCTGCTAGGTGTAGAGGAATTAAAATTTTCCAAGCATGATTCCAAATTCCTTTTACTGTTATATATTGTTTATTTACGTGCATCTCTCTCTTATATATAGTTCCAAATTCCTTTTACTCTTATATATTGTTAAAGTAGTTAATTTGTATCTTATATTAAGGGTTTGTTTTTAAGCCACATTTGATTTGATACATTGATTTAGGGAAGATAATTAATCAAAATCCCCTATTATTTTAGTAAACTAATAATTTACATCTTCATAAGTATTTAACACATGAGTATTTTGATGAGTTGTGACGAGAATGAATGAATTTTGAGAAAAAAATGTTATTCGTTTCCCCACCGATTTATTAGTAAATATTTGAAAAGATAATGTATCCATTTTTCATGATTTATCACATATGTACAAAGTAAAAATAAAAATAAACCACTTCAAAATAGAAAACAATCAAAAGAAAATTACCATTTGGCGGGGGAGTATATGATAGTTGTTTTTTTTTTTTTCCCCTCACACTAACAACTATTAATTAAATTGTATTTTAATGAATAAGAAACACTATTTCACCTCACTTTTTCACCCAATTGTTGCTATGTAGAAGTTTCAAGGCTATAAAATTGACTTATTGAAACAAGAATGATGCAACTCAAGTTTGGCTATTCCAAGCTTTGTAAGTGTTATAGCAATCGTGATACGACCGACTCGATCTCACGTACACCAACTGAAGAGCAATTGAATGTTGAACAAGAAACAGAAGCAAAATCAAACAAGAAACAAAATCAGATCAAAAGAACACAAAAGAAACGAGGATAACATTGATACAGAAACATCGTAATTTTCTCTCTTTATTGAAAACAATATCACGCTATAATCTTTCTATGAAATCGTACACTTATCCTCAAAAACCCTGCGAATCTCAAGTTACGAGCTAGCAAAGATGGCCTAGCAACCAGCCTTGTAAACCCAGAAAGTCAACGCGAGTCAACATCCATAAGGCTTAAATTTGTTTACCACGTCATACCCCCTCTAATACCCTTTTCCCACCTAAAACACTAAAACCAAAGCCCGATGAGTGTCGGACTTACATACCCGGCAACTTTGTAAAGATTGCATCTACACCCCTAAATAACAGAGAGCTCGAATCACCCTTATATCAGTAAGAAAGCCCAACTCCTTTGCTACTGGTAATCTCCATCTCCATCAAAACCACTGCAATTACTCATCTGTGAAGATATTTGATTTCAATATCATAACAGTTCTTGAATGTTTTCACAACCCATCCCCATCCCCATCCCTATATCAGCAAACAGAGTGCAATGTTCTTCAGAAGCGATGAGTTCAAAACGATTGTTAAATTAAGAAACAATTGTTAAATCTGTAACTTCGAACACCAGAACTGAGGCAAGTGTTTGTTAAAATGAATCAACTATTCCACCACTGCCTACTGAAAGTCATATTTTGAGTCAACTATATCGAGCAAAGCTGTCAATCTTGGAGGTTTCAACGAGTAATTTCACCATCGCCACAAGTACTAGATATTGAAGTCAACCTATAATCAAATAGTGTCAGTATTGCTAAAAGTTCGAGATATTGGGGTCAATCTATACTTAAATCGTTTAAGTTAACAGTAAGATTGTAAGTAATATTCATTGAATTTAAACTTTTCATCAAAATAAATTACAAAATATGACTACAGATTATGTAATTCAATTATACAAGGAAATAAACCAGAGTAAGCTGTAACATGACTACCGCGCACATGCCATAACAAAATAATTGTTCCAAACTCAATTAGCGATACCATTATATACATTGCATGGGTATTATTATTGTCATGTACCAATATGGCAAAATATTCATGGTCATGGGCACTTGTCGTTGGCTGTATCACGAAATCCTGAAGCCGTTTTTTTAAGCATCTTAAATTGATTTCAAATTTTAAGCCAATAATAACATCTCTTCAACAGAGCAGCCAAGGGTACCCTTGATTACATGGTTTAGGATAGAGAATCAAAGAACGGCTGCATCGAGACTACAGCCCAAACCTCCTGGCCCAAATCAGTTATCATTCGTGGCACATATTAAGTGATAAAGGGTTATCAAAAAGATTAAAACAAAAGGTGATAAAGATTAAAAAAAAAAGTGAAAGGGTTTATTGACTTGTTGTCCGAACGAGAATTCCATGCGGAAAATTTTACGACATTTGCTTATTTTAAGCAGCATTCGATTTGCTCCAAAAAAGAAAAAAAAGGCATCATTCGGTTACTCTATATAATTAATTTTTATTAAAACTAATAATTAGAATTCAATTATGCCGAAGAGTCACATTCAATCATAGGCTTCGAGCATCAAATCAGCATAATGACTAGGTGTGCCTTGAGTACAGAGCCATTGTTAATGCTTATTTGAGATTATTTTTAGAAGGGGTAAAAACTTGTTTAGTCCTTATATTATGAATTTAGTGCGTATTTAATTTTTATATTTTTTTTAAAAATCAAAACATTCCTGGTGTTAAATATTGACACTCATGTCATTATTTTTTATTCTTGTTAAATATTGACACTCCTATCATTATTTTTTATTCTTTTTAGCTTGGTTTTACAATATTACACTTTTACAATAATATTTCTTTTTGGATAGTAATAAAAAATAGATTATCAAATTAAACCCAAAAATAAAATAAAAACAAAAAGGTATATATTGATTTTTGTGGAAGCTCACTATGTTCAAAAAAATTAATATTGTAAAAAATTAGATTATCAATTTTTTTATAAAAAATTAATATGTTAACTCCTCAGGAGAGTGTTCCACAAAAATTAATATATATTTTTTGTTTTTATTTTATTTTTAGTGTTAAATTGGTAATTTAATTTTTTTCTTTTTAATAATGTCAAAAAAATTATTGTAATAAGGTAATATTGTAAAAATAAGTCAAAATGAACAAAAGATAATGGTAAGGGTGTCAATAATTTAATGACAGAGATGCTTTGAGGTATTTTTAAAAATATAGAGACTAAATGAATACTAATCTCAAAATATAGTGATTAAACGAGCTTTTACCCCTTTTGGAAGATTCAAAAGTAATTTTGAAAAGTTAAACTATAATTTTAGTGTTCGGTAAATTTTTTGAAAAATAAGTTTTGGTTAAAAAAAACCCATCCTTCATCCATAATTAAATATTTTCAAACCAATTATTCTTCAATTAAACTAACAAAATGTCTTTGTGACATGATACATCATGGAATTTATCGGCTGTAAAATTTATGCTATTTAATGTAAGGAGTATTGAAAGTTTATTGAGTTTCAAATAAAATATTTAGATAATTTTTTGTACAATTTGATCATTTTATGTTAGGTAAAATAGTTAAATTAAAATTTAGTTAAGTTTAAAAAATTAAATAAATTTTTTTAATCAATGTGAATTTTCTATAATTATTTTTCGAAATGGGAGTTGCTTTACACTAATTGCCAGATGGAAATATTCTCATCATTTTATAATATATTGCTGTGACGATCTTATCTAGTCGTACAGTAGTTATTTCTACAATTAAAGCTAGAATAATTACAGAGCTACATACAATTGTACAAATAATGTTCTATAAATTAATGTGGCAAGAAATAATTGATTGCCTTTATGGGTGCTTGACCTAATAGTTTTCAAATAATTTTACTTAGCTAGCCACTCGAATTTGAGTTTTGGGGAGATATGGGATTAAAAATTAAAAAAAATATAATTGACTCATTAAAATGATAAAAAAAAATTTATGTGAGTCCTACCATCTTTTTTAATTCTAGCAATGATCATATGCCACCTTAGTTTGGAATTTATAATTTGTGCAAAAGTGTTTGTGACTACAGTAAGCTTATAGTAGCTGTCGCTGGAGGATGAAGTGGTTTACTCATTCGTCATAAAATATAATCATGTTGAGGACAAATAATAATTTGGCACTTTTCAACGACTAATTTTCAATTAATCATCCAAGTTTATGTTTTGTAACTAAATACATAATTACGGAACAAGTGTTGTATCTAGTGTGATGTGTGAACAATTCTGTATATAATTACAACTTGATTCAGGCACGCACGGATCAAGTTGACTCACTTCTAGAAGAAAGTCTCGGTTGGATAAAAGTCTACCAATGGCTTCCGGAAATAGGTAAGAATTTTCGACATATTTTAGAAAACAATGGTTACAATTTAAAGGGAATAAAATGTTAGTTTCAAATGACATTTACGCACAAAATTAAATTTTCTAAAATTTAGAAAAAATAGTATTTGCACATGGCACTTGCAAACAAAATTTGGGGAAACATTATTTACCTATGGCATTTGTACACAAATTAAAAAATTAAAAGAGCCAATCAAATTTAAGTCTGTTGGCTTTGGTCAAATTTTCAAAGTTTCTGTGTACGGGAGCCTGGTCCACGCACTAAGACTTTCTAAATTGAAGAATGATATTAAAATTTTAAAAAAAAAAATCAAAACGCCACGACATGCGTTTGGTCACCTTGTTACTCATAAGTCTCCACAGTCACCATCACTAATCTCCGCAGTCACCATCCCGACCCGCATCCCTATCACAAGGGATCGGTTACGCCACCGTAAAATATTGTTAATAATCGTACAATTATAGTAATAATTTATTTTTTATTATGAATTCTTAATGGTGTTGTTAAACAATGCTCTATGATAAAAATAACTCCACAAAGTTACTGTCCCATCACGATGTAAACTTGAACAAAAAAAAAAAAAAGCAAAATATAAGAAACATAAAAAATATAAAAATAAAAATAGAAATAAAAAAAGGGAACAAGACCAGAGAAAGGCACCAAAAAAGGAAAAAGACAGGCACCACCATGGTGCGTTTTTGTCACCTCATCACTCATCGCCGTCACAATGTTGAACTTGAACATAGAAAAATATAAAATATAAGACCCATAAAAAAAAAAGAAAAAGGAACAAGATCAGAGAAAGGCACCACCATGGTGCGTTCTAAATAGAGATTTGTGAAAATTATTAATAAAAAAAAATTGGGTTTTAAGTGGAGATAAATGTATACGTAATTGAGAATATGATAGATCTACTTTCATTCTGTAAAATATATACTTACAACAATTAAAAAAAAAAAGAAAAAAGAAAAAAAGTTTAGCTACAACGTCGATCGAAAGTGGATGGATGCAACATGATATAAGGTCACTTGTTATTTTGTTTCAAATTACAAACTTTATTTTCTGGCACCAAATTATCCAAATTAAGGCCCAAGGCAGAGCCATGGTTAGAGTGGCAAAAATGGCAAAAACTTGGGTCCAGTTTGGGCATGCGTTTTGAACACTTAGGTTAGATAGGACTTGACTTAGCGGACGCCTAGGCCTTTTTATTTGAGACTTTAAGACCGAATTTTATGTTTTACACATTTTTATTAATTTTTTTTACTATGATTTACAACTTATCATGTATAAATTTTTTAAAATTGCATTGTGATTGGAAAGATGCGCAAAGGATTTAATTTTTTGAAATTATTTAAAATCTAAAATATGTGCAATTAGCGGGCTAATTAATTACATAGATATATTTTAATTAAAAATACTACATATGTTGTTCATTTTGGCTCCTAAATGCAAATATTATACATATATTGTTAGGAGATTGTCAATATCTCCCTACTGAGTACTGAATTTAATATATACTATTTATTATTTTACTATTTTCATAATAGCTAATAACTGCCTAGTTAGTATAATTTTATACTATTACTCATACGTTTAAATGCACTTTATTTATATTTATTATACTTAAATAAATTATATAAATAGAAACTAAAATAAAAAATAGAAGTACTAAAAAATAAGACATATATATTTTTCTAGTAATTTTTGTTACATTCCCTTGCAAAATGACAAATCCGAAAATCTTGCTGTAGTGGAGAGATGCACAATTCAGATATATTGGTCCGGTTTATTGACTTTTCACAGATACATTATAATTATCATGTCCAACAATGTAACCCATATGAATGGTAAAATCGCGGAACTATTGGGTAAGAAATAAGGATCATGTCTATCGATCATGTATGTATCCGTCACCATTATCGATCATTATATGTTAACAAATTTTGGTCTTGGCTCCAAAATTATATGAATTAAGGTTAGGGCTACGGATGGCGAAAACGCGACTCCGGAAGCGAACAAATGGAATTGCGGAGGCGTAATGTTAATGATGCTTACCACAATCACTGCTTCTCAAATGTTTCTCTTCTTCTCTCAAATATATATCTTTTGCTTACTTGGATGATTTCCTTTTGGTTTCATTACAAGTCGTTATGATTTTGGTTGCATTACAAGTTGTGGGTTGAATTGGAGAGATAAATGTACAATTGAGAATAAATCTTGATAGGGGCAAATTGACTTTTCCAGGTTCACTAAGTATATCATGTCCAGCAATGCAACCCATATGAATGGACCAACTATTAGGTAAGGATCAACTTTCACTCTGTAAAATATATATTTATGGGGGAAAAAAATTAAGTAATACAAATGTCTATCTATCATGAATGTATGATATAAAGTCGTTCGTTTCATGTTAACATATTTTTGTCTTCGGAACTGAAATTATACAAGTAGAGCTACTGGCACCCCTCCAAACTACTTATAAAACACCTTTTACTTGTATTTATAATTTTAACCCTAAAATTCAATTACATTCCTTCCTCCACCCAAAATTATACAAATTAAGGTTACAACTAGCAGTTTAACAAGGTTTTTAAATATTAGAAACCAGTTTGGGCTTGGCTTGGTATACGACCAATCTTTTTTATCTGTGCCTTAAATTTTATTTTATTGTTTTTATTATTCATTGCGAACTATAAATTTTGTTTTAATAAGATTGCGCTGGAAAAATCGGGCTTAAAAGTATTAAAAGTTTAAATACATGCAACCAGTGGAACGCAATTTTAAATAGTATTTTTTAAATTAAAATAGTACATATAATCATTTTTTAAACCAATTCCCATGTGTCAATTAATTAGTATTGATTAGGTAAAAGGATACTAAGGACTATTGCCAATATAGCGCGATCTCCTGCCACGCACAGAGCAATTAAAAATTTTCAAGGATGATACCAAATTCTTTTTAATGTTATTATTGTTTATCCTCGTATATACAGTTCTCATAGTTCTTAAGCATGACTAGATAATGATTCCAGTAATTAGAAGAAGCACTTATACCAGTCGAAAATATCAAGTTTGTTATAATTAGTTAATTTGCATCTTACATTGAAGATTTTTATTTTTTATTTTTTCATCCGATTACCACACTTCATTTGATTAATTGATTTAGGGAAAATAATCAAAAGCTTCAACCTGTTTCAATAAATTAATAATTTATGTGTTCATGTTTTTAAATCGATCAATTTATCTCTGTCATTAAAAAAATTACATTAATTTTAAATTTAAGTTTTGCTCTATTTTTTATTATTTTACTTTTGATTCCGTAAAATCCACAGTTAGTTAATAAAATAATTAGGGGCATAATATTAAAGGACATGAAAAAAATGAAAGTTAAAAAAAAATATTTATAATTATTTTGATTCTAGGGATGACAATTATCTAGCTAGTATGGATATTTTCTGTCCATGTGCAAATTCATTATTATTGATAATATCCGGATCTATATCTACCTTTAGCTGGATATAGATATGGGTTTTATTCATATGGATGTAAATAACCATGGATTTTTAATTTTTATTTTTAAATTAAAAAATTATATAACATATTAATAATTTGGTAATATATTATAATATTAAAGCTATTAATAATGTGTTTTGTGGTTAAAAAAAATCTTTTTTTTATTACAATTTCCTAAAATCGTTAATATTGAAAGCTAATAAAACTTATATTTTATAGAAAAAATATAGTAATAAACTAACATCTAATAAATTTATATTTAGATGAGTTGTGTTGGGGGATTGAATAATTTTGACCCACGGCAGGATGTTTAATCATTTTCCCCAAGATTTGTTAAAAGGTAGTATATATCTTAAAAATACAACACTCAAAAAAATAAAACGACGACCATAAAATTACCATTTGCATAATTTTTTTTTAATTTCTCTCCCCTGTCGAGGCAGTTAATACAGTTAATCAGTAAAAGTATAATAATAATAATAATAATAATAATAATAATAATAATAATAAATCGATAAAGCTTTTTTTTTTTATTACAAAGAAAGAAATATATATGTATACACACGCACTGCACAAACATACCTACAAATAACGAGCGGCGGCGGCGGCGGCGGCGGCCATGTTTATTGTCTTTGGGACTTAGCTATTATACAACTGTGATAACATACCACACTTTTTGTCTTTATCTCATGTAACCATTGGATTTAAAAGCACGTGATCTAATGCACAAGAGATAGCAACGTTTGTCTCAAAGCAAACCGTAGGCATCGGTTAAGAATAACTTCGGTAATCAATGAATAGCAATCCAACTTCAGAACCCAATTTGTCCTCACCGTCCCAGTAACTTCCAAAGCTTGATCACTAATCAAACTACACCTCCCTAAATCCAAATTTGTCAAACCTTGAGCTGATTTATTAACAATTGAAATAAACGTCCCAACATTCCCAATACTCTTTCTCCTTCTTCTCAATGAAACTTTAGAAACTTTGAACACCCATTTGCAATAGCACAAATACCATCATCACCAACATCATCAGAATCTTGATGTTTTTGTTTGAGATTAACATAAAAAATCTGCGTTTTAGGTCATGTTTTGGCCACAAATTGGAGATGGGCATTGCTGAGAAACCTCGTTGATTCAAATGAGCATAAAATTGGGAATTTTGGTAGAAAACTTTGGAGAGAATTGGGTTCAATGACCCGAATAGACAAATGGGTTTCACCCTAACTCTTAGCCATCGCTTGCAAACAAGAGAGAACGAGTTTCTGTTGTTTGAATCTTTGATCCAATGAAAGATTAAACTTAATTCATCATCACCTAGATTTGACATAGCAATTTTTTTTCCTTTTTTTTTTCTCTAATCTTTGTGTATTGAAGTTGTTTGTTAAAATGATTAAGGGGGAAAGCCGTATAGAGAAACCAGGGGACTCTGTGATTGGATGTGTGATGTGGGAAATAATTCGGTTTGAAGTAATGCTTGCCTTGTGAGTGTGTTTGTACTTAGCTTTCTTCTACTTCTCACCCAAAAGTCAGCTGTGGGAATAAATTAATTGCTTGCAATAAATCTGATTCAGATGATGGTAAGAAGAAATCTGATAACAATGAGGGTGAGAACATGTCAGAGGAGAGGTCTGGAGGAAAAGTTGATGGTTAGGGAGAGGCAATTGAAGATCAAAATGAAAACAAAGAGTTGGAGAAAGGTTCTGATGATAACTGGTTTCAACGGTTGACAGTTCATGGCTCAATAATCTATTAAGCGATTTTGATCGTTGGATTCAATCGTTTTACATCCAACGGCACTTTACAATAAGGATAAAAAGCGTGATACGGTGTCACAGTTGTACCGCAGTTGTATCCTTGTCTTTGTAGAATATTTGCCTTGTCTCTTCGCTCTTTTCTGCAGGTAGCTTCTATTCAACTGAGCTTCTAGGAATGTAACCGAGTATAAAATAAAAAATATACTCAAAAGAGATGAGAAATTATTTGGATCCCAGATTGGGGAAAAAAAAAAGATAAAAAATATGAAAAAAGAAAATACAGTGAAAGAGGGAGAGAGAAGGGGTAGAAAATTCAATCAATAATGAGCAAGCACGTGATGATGGCCCCACAATTGTAAGTCGCTGGTCCCCTTTGTTGCTGCAGTTTTTATCCTGTTGTGTGGAAAACTCTCTTTCTCTACATGGGAATCACAAGCAAAATTCTTGCGCGCGCGCGCGTGTAAAATCAAATAATATTATATAACGAAATAACACTTTAAATTTAATAACCTTGGATGCAAGTAGTATTATTTTTAATTAGTATTGTTTAATAACTGAATTTTACACTCTGTTCTTAAAATTCACATCAACACAGTTCATGAAACACCTTGGATGAAATTAAGATTTTAATTGGAAAAGAGACCATGTCAATTAATTAGTACTGTTTAAATTGCTATAATTTATCTAAAGTTTTCTAAAGCAGCAGGCTACTATGTACCAGTCAAAGAGTAAAACGCTGTCGAAATTAGTAGAGTTATTTTAGTCTCAAAGCTATAATTTATCTAAATGTTTCTGAAACTACAATTTGCATATGGACCAATAAGGGAGTGACACGCAGTCTAAATTGCCACCTTAGAAAGGAAACGTACACAATCTAAAAAGACCAATAATATTGCCCAAGACCTCATATAAGATAAGTCTACTCCATGGGGCCAGGCCATACTGAATCATTGTATAATATATGTGCATATGCTATCGATAGTTATCCTTATTGAGAAGGCATGGCAATAAAGTAAACATGGAAGCCATCTCCGCCACCACAACCATTCCTCTTCTTATTCTTTACAAATGGAGGATTATGCAGTCTGTCTCTCCCACAATCAGAGGTTTGTTAATTTACATATATTTGTGCTTTCTATCATTTTTTTTGGTTAGGTATGCAGCTAATATAAGTTCACATATATATAATTAAAAGAAAAAAAAAACTCCTTTAAGATTACACACACACACATATATTCTTTCTTGGTGTTTATAATGCGAGTATAAGTTAATTAGGAAGCTTCTTTTTCTTCAAATTATTTTGGAACATCAACCATATACCTTTACTACGAAGAAAAATTAAATGACTAAAGTATGTTTCTTTTTTAAAATTATAAATTATTGATTTACTTTTGAGTTGACTAGCTGTATACATTGACTAAAAATTGTGGATATAAAGTTTTGGCCTTGATATATTTTGAGTCCTGTGTGAAGTCTGTGGCTTGAAATTAAAAGACATTATTAGCATTGGAAAGTTAAAAATATTTTTTTTTTCATTTTCTTATTTCATGTTTACTATTTAAGGTGAACTATTTTTACTTTTTTGGGAACTTTAATATAATTATATTTATTAAAACTATTTATTTTTCAATTAATTCATTTTATATTTACTTGGTAAATTATTATTCAATAGTACCACAATGAATCACTATGTATAAATTATTATTATCGATGGCATTAAAAGGAAATTATAAAGGTATCTCAAATTCTCCATGAACAAAGACAGAACCTTATTGGGACTGGCCGGCTATAGCACAAACTCTCTGTAAAAGGCTTGTTACAAACTCATCCAACTAAATTTATCAAAATGAAACTAATCTTTAGAAAACAATACATCAATCCGAAGAGCCCCTAGCCGTTAATTATTTTGAATAAAAGGAATAATTCTAGAAAAACTTGTTTAGTTGGAGAAGGGGTGTGTTCGGGAAGCATACATATATAAGGGTTATTTAAGTGCAATTAAAATAATTGTCAATAAAAATAATGTGCATTTTTAATTGTTTAATTAGGCTTATTTAGAAGAGGGGTTTTAACAGAAAAATAAAAGAGTGCAAATACAAGCCCCATGGGATCCATATTTTATCTCGGTATATACATAGTTCATCAGAAGTGGTTCTACTTACACCCCAAGTTTCAAAATACTCATAAATCCATCTTTCTTAAAGAGAATCATCATGATTAAAGGTGTTCTCTCTTATTTTTGTCAGGGCAAAGGAACTATATGGCCAGGTGTGTATTTATATATATGTGTATGTGTGTGTGTGTGTGTGTATTCCTCCCTAATTTTCTCCCTTCGCTTGGGAGGTTCTTTTTTGAGTGTGAAAGCTCGTTTCAGCTTCCCCGTTTGATGATATCATGATTAGCATTGATGGTTTCAGACTTTTGAGTTTGGATTGAGTTTGATTAAATGCTCAATATTCTTCATTTACACAATGATAGGCTTCCTCCCCTTTTGGTCTTTGATCAATTAATGGAAAAACTGCTTATTGATCAAAGAGAAGATAGAAGTGTATTTTACTCATATCTTTAGCGAAGGGAACAATGTTATTCCGAAATTTGTTAATATGGTGGTCTGGTCCTCTATCAGAAACGCTTGTCATTCTATCTTAATGATATTGAAGATCTTCCTAATTATATATTTAAATAGCTTGATGAATGTATTTGCATTTTATGCATGAATGCGTTACTCTAGATTTTGTTTTGATTTGTTTTTGTTATTATGTTATTCATCAAGAGAAGAAGGAGGTGTATTTTACTCATATCTTTAGAGAAGGGAACAATGTTATTAAGAATTTTGTTAATATGGTGGTCTGAGCCTCCATCAGAGACTCTTGTCATTCTATCTTAATGATATTGAAGGTCTTCCTAATTATATATTTAAATAGCTTGATGAATGTATTTGCATTTTTGCATGAATGCATTACACTAGATTTTGTTTTGTTTTGTTTTTGTTATTATGTTATCTATCGTTCCATTTGCGTAAGGCTCATCATCTCCGATAAATATCGCTTCTTTCTTTCATTTCAATAAGGTTTCTCTCACACCGTTGAGATTTCCTAAAAGAAAGTCAGCCATCAATTATTTCATAGCCACAAGCTGTCATATACTACTCTCCCACACAACCAATATAATGGTGATTTTAATCGCCAAGCAACCGGATTGTAGACAGCGACAAAGTTCTTCAAACCCCCCCCCCCCCCCCCCCCCCGGCGCGCGTGTGCGCATGTTGAGCTTTTTGCTTTCAATTTATTCCCCTTTTCATATTTAAGTTTCATGAAAGAAGCATATTCATACTAGCAGTAAAGAGAGTGCACACATTGACAGATATGTATATGGAGATAGACTCTCCAAAATCATGGGAATATATACTTCAGGTTCATGACTGTGTGTCTATATGCATAGATGACAAGGTATTAGAAACAAACACAATCATTACGTATATTAAAACTAATTCTAAAGAAATTAAAATTAATTTAATTTAGATTCTCTACAAACTATATACTATTAAAATGAAACTACCATCTTAGGCATCCCGTTGCTACATAAAGGCGCTATTAACTTGCTGATTACTTGTTCTACACTTCAGCTTGCGGTCCTTGCTGGTCTGTTGAAGAGATGTTTTCTTTCGCTTGAAACCCATTCCAAATGTTAGTGAAAAATGGCTTCAAGGTATCGTGGTAAAGCTGAAGACAAGAAGCTCGAAACCAATTCCAAATGTAGGCTGACAATGGCTTCAAGGTATCGTGGTAAAGCTGAAGACAAGAAGCTCGAAACCAATTCCAAATGTAGGCTGATAATGGCTTCAAGGTATCTTGGTAAAGCTGAAGACAAGAAGCTTGAAACCAATTCCACATGTAGGCGGAAAGCTGAAGACAAGAAGCTCGAAACCAATTCCACATGTAGGCGGAAAATGGCTTCAAGGTTTCATGGTAAAGCTGAAGACAAGAAGCTCGAAACCAATCCCACAGGTAGGCGGAAAATGGCTTCAAGGTAGCGTGGTAAATCTGAAGACAAGAAGCTCGAAACCAATTCCAAATGTTGGTGAAAATTGGCTTCAAGGTGTCGTGGTAAAGCTGAAGGGAAGCACCGATAAACAATCTGCCATACTGATGATACACAACAATAACAACGGCACAAGGCCATGAGATGTATAAAATGATATGACCACTGGAGCCTTGAAGAAAAGTGGAGACCAGCGAGATGGCAGAAAGAGATCCAGAGGTAATAGCAATAATGCCAGAGCGTTTGGTGGAATTTTCTTGTTGAGCTAGAGACTTGATATCAGTTGCGAAGGCGAAGCAGTATATTGCTTGGGACACAAGAAAACTCCACATATTTAGTGTATGTGTTTTGAATATGGGCTCTGTTGTGCCTTGAACATTGGCTCCCAGGATACCAATGAGGACTGGAATCAGGTATGCAAAAATGAACTGGTACGGCATCGATGAAACGAAACGTCCCTCGCTGCAAAACCAGAAAGAGGTCGAAATAAATCATGCCATTTGTATAATTGAAGTGATTGCAAATCATTATTCATAAACTTACAAACGCAATAGCTGAAACCGTAGAGCTACAAATTGGTTTGAAGAATATTTATGTCTTCATAAGGACAATCGGTTTTAGTGGACCAGTGACCCGATATTTCGGTTTCAGGTGTAATGGGTCAACCGGTGCTGACTAGATGTCAAACCAATTACCCGATATTTCGGTTTTGGGACCCACCAAAATGCTTGTCCAGCCTTTCTTGAACGAGGACCAGAAGTGGGCTGAGTTCCTTGGATAAACCGATATTTAGGTTTCAGTATCGGATCACGAAACGCGGACAGCTTAAGCATTGGGAAAGCTAGTTTTGAAGTGAAGGCCGTGGATAATCAACTGACAATGTCTCGATTAGCCGAGGACTTTTAATTTTAAACAAAAAATAAATAAATTCAGGCTATTGATTTTAAGGAGCCCGGCGCTGCTATTGGCATAACACCGGTACATCATTGGTTGGGCCAACCCAGTCCTCTCGTACGAGTTTGGCTTCACGCAGTTCTCCCTTTAACAACAACGGTAGATAGGAACTGAACCCTTGGGACCTTCTTCAACCCCAGGATGTGATGAGTCGACATCGAGGTGACAAAGGACTCCGTCGATAAGAGCTCTTGGGAGTCATCAGCCTGTTATCCCCGGCGTACCTTTGATCCGTTGAGCGAACAACCGAACCCTTGGGACCCTCTTCAACCCCAGGATGTGCTGAGTCGACATCGAGGTCGAGGTGCCAAACGACTCCGTCGATAAGAGCTCTTGGGAGTCATCAGCCTATAATCCCCGGCATACCTTTGATCCGTTGAGCGAGAGCCCTTCCACACGGGACTCCCGGATCACTATGGCCGACTTTCGTCAACCAGCCGGTCTCACAGTCAGGAAGGCTTATACTATTACGCTCACGAGCAGAATCTTAGCTTGAGCCTACCTTCGCACACCTCCGTTAAACTACCCACCTCCCCCCCCTCACCACAACAACCAATTCTTGGTGCGGCGGTTAGGCATCCTTATACGAAAGAGTGGTTGGTACTCCGCATCTTAAGGGGTCTTACCGTCTAGGCGTTGGCACTCCGCATCTTCACGGAGAATTAAATTTCACCGGGTCCATGTCGGAGACAGCGGGGCAGTCGTTACACCATTCGTGCAGGTCGCTACTTATGCGACAAGGAATTACTGCCGCCGTTTACCGGGGCTTCCATTCAAACAAGCTATTTCTTTGCATGAGGAAATTAATGACGAGTCAAGAATTTAAAATAAAAATCTTTAAAGACTTAAAACTATACCTTAAAGGTGAAGAAGGCGGTCGGTTTTGGTGTTGAAGATTACTCTGCATTCTCCTCGGGATGTGATGATGTTGAGCTAGCTGCTGCTGATGGAGCAAAGAAAAGTGGGACGTGGGTGCAAAGACGATGAGGAGGGAGAAATGGGGGAAAGGGTTCTAATGAGTAGCCAAAATTTTTTTTGAGGTCCAATACATTTTGAAAAATAACTTATCAGTCTTAATAAAATATCATATTCGTCCTTAACACAATTCTTCGTAATTTTCATAAAAATTAATAACGATATTTTTAGTGCTTCGCTCATATATTTAACCAAAAAAAATTATAATTATCTCAATAAAAAATGTTTATTGAAATTTGTTTTTGTTTAAGCGTAGATTTAAATTTGTCCTCCTTTTTTACTTACACACACTCAAAACGTTTACTTTTACTTATTAGTAATGGCTTAACGCATATTTTGTAGATGTATGTTTCAATTATAATAAATTTGGTGAATAAAAAATTTGCTTGAATAGCATAAAAAATGTGAAATTTTTTTTTTTTTTTTTGGGGAATGAAACTTAAGTAATCTTGAAATTTGAATCCTACAAGCAAACTTGAAAAACTTGAAAGACATAAGAGCTTTAATAGGAAAAAGAACTTGAAAACTTTAGGTTAGTATTTATTTTTTATAATTTTACTGACATTTTACTTTCAATTGATTGACAATTACATGAGCATTCAGGAGGTCGAGGGAGTATTATGGAAAAGTTATGGACCTAAAGGGTACATCCAAGGAAAATAAAAGATCTAGTGGTCATTTCCCAAAGAAAGAAATGAAATAGACAAGAACTTTCTCAATCAACATTCGCGTTTACATGTAGAGCTCACAAAAAAAAAAAAAAAGAATTTCTGGTGATAATAAAATGTTTGCCGATTGTGAGCATCTACATTTGAAAATGACAATTTTTTTTTTTTATATATTGAAAATGACAATTTTGATCCCGCAAATGACAAATTGTTTCGTGGCCCCGCGAAATCTAAAAAGAAATAAAAAAAATATAAAATTAAAAAAAAATCATGACCCACCACTCTGTCACCATCTCATGGAGAAAAAGTGTTTAATTTCTTTTTTTGCACTTTCTGTTATAAATGCTTTTTCTTTTTCTCGTAAATTTTAAGATTTTCATATACGCGGAAATGACGCTGAGGTCTTTAATTTTTTTTTTAATTATTGCGTACTTCTTTGATTATATTTTAATTATTCATGACATCTTTGATGCTAATTAAAAGAGCAATATATAGTTATTGGGTTTCAGTTAGTCAATATTTCTCAATGTCTGCATTTGATGTTAATTTTTCTCAAGTTCCTGAGCATCTTTGATGATAATATAATTGAAACAATAAGAGTTGGAATCATCTAAGTTTTTCCTTTTTTAATGAAACTCGACAGAAAAGGGAAGTATTATTAAAAAAAAACTACACATAATTAATCAAAAGGGAAATAGTATGTTAAGTAATAAAAAGTACCAGTTCGGTCATGCCTTCATCTCCCACCCTGAGGTGAATCTCCACGGTTGAGTAGCACAAGAGGAGTCCAACCAGAGAAGTATACCAACCAGAGAAACTATACTGACCAGGAATATATACCGACCAGATACTCATCACCAAAGAAAGGGCATACGATCCCACGAAGTCGCGACAGTTTCGCTATGCCCCGAACCGTTGAGAGAGACATGGCATCCCACGTTTACCCACAATCCAGTGGTGGGAGACCCATAAGGGGCGGCCATTACCCAATAAAGGGGGAGCATGAGAAGTGGACAAAAACGTGTGACAACGGCTATAAGAAGGGGGAGAACCGATGAGAGAGGGAACAAAAAAATTGAGAGTAAAGGAAAAACTCTGCCAAATTGAAACTAGATTGTATTCCATAAAAATCCTTTAAAACATTAGAAGAGATCCGACAATTTAAATTATATAGTTTTCTCGTAAACACTTTGTGCTAACTTAAGCATCGGAGGGTTTACGCCGGTAAAACCACCGGTGTCTCTGATCCATTTTTGTGAATGCAGGCTTGGTAGAAGATAAAAGGGTGATTCTAATCCCTGGAGCTTTAGGCAATCGTTGAAATAAGGAGAAAGTGACATCTTCTCTGCTGACCACATAAATGTTGGTGAAAAGATCTAGTCGGGCAAAGGGCGAGCAGATTTTAGCATCAACATTTTGGCACCGTCTGTGGGGAGCTGGATAAAAAGCTACCACCAAGTTAGTAGTTATCGGAGAAGCGAACGGTCGGTTATGGATATATCAAGAAAGGATGCCCTATGGGGCGACAATGAAATTGGTGAAACAATCACTCTCCGAGAGATAGCAAATGAAGCTAGAGAGAGGGTGATGCAGGATCGAATGGAACAGATGGAGAAGCAAATGGAGACTCTCATGGCCATATTGCATGAGCTGAGGTATGAGCGGAGAAGGGACTGTGAAACTGCCGTAGGGAGAGATGATGTTGTGGCAGAACCCAGCCTTCAAAGGTGTACAATCGAGGAAATCCCTCCACAGGTAGACCAACCCTATGGGGTGCATCCCTACAGAAGTACTGGTCGGATCCCAGGGAGCGCATAGATGAAGGGAGAGACCAACCTCACTCCGGACAAGTATTGGAAATTGATGGCCAGTGAGTGAATATTGATGAAGGAGAGCTCAGACAGCGGTTGCAGAATGGCGAACAGGAGCGAGATCAGGTAGCTGCGCGCGATCCTGACTATGCTGTAGAATTGGAGGGTGAGGTGCGCAGGTTGGCGCAGGTGATGGATGAGATCCATGGCAAGAGAAAGCCCCCGAGTTGGAGGATAATGCTAGATGAAGAATCTCTGTTATCAGCCGAGATCATGGGTACTGTAATCCCAAGAGATTTCCGCTTCCCCGACCTCAAATACTCTGGGTGAAGTGACCCGCTGCTGCATATTGAACGTTTCAACGACATGACGGGTGTGTAGGGGCTAACACTAGCTTAGAGGTGCAAGGTGTTCCCATTAATACTAGAGGGGCGAGCCCAGAAATGGTACCGAAAGCTGCCGCGAGAAAGTATAAAAGGATACGAGCAGATGTGTCAAGAGTTGGCTGAGCAGTTCTGAGGAGCGGTAACCCCAGAGGACGATATGATGGAATTGATAGGGATGAAACAGAAGGAACACGAATCCCTTCAGGATTTTATAAAACGATACCATCAGGACGTGCTTGATCTGGGCGCTTTCAATTATCCACAAGCGTTGAAGGGATTAAAAGAGGGCGTGAGGATAGGTCGACTGTGATACAACTTGAGGAGTCCCATAGTACAGAATTATTTGGCGGGTTATGAGCAGACGAGAAGAGATATAGAGATCAAAGAGGAAAAATCGGCGAGGATAAAGTGTGAGCAGCTAAAGGAGCTGAGATGAAAGAAGAAGAGAATCCCGAGTGGGAGCGGGTTGGGAAAACGAGCTGGGGAATCCTCAGTGATGGGTGGAATATCAGCTCGGTCTCGCCCTTATCCCATGGCTCAGAGGCCGCAACAGTTCCAACACAATCGAACTCAGCCTCCGCGCCCCCCATTCCCGGAGCGGCAACGAGAATTCCGGCAGTTGGCTGTCCATCCTTATTACAACGCTCCCAGGGCACTACATACAGTCAACTCCAGAGATGGGCGACCAAGTCAGCTACCTCCAATACCAGCTCGGGACCATATCCAGGATAGCCGAGCAGTCCAATTGATTGACCAAAGCTTGACGTATAGACAATACACCCTATTGAAAGTCTCTATGAAAGAGTTATATGAGAGGATCGAGGGACGAGGCCTGCTATACCCTCCTGCCCCTGTAACAAAACCCGCTCACAGACGGGATAAGAGTAGATTCTGTAAATTCCTTGATACTCATGGTCACACTATCAGCCAATGTCGTGACCTGAAGATTCAAGTGGAGGATTTGGTAAGGAACCGGTACTTGGATGAATATGTGGATGCAGTCTCCCCCATCATCGAATCTCAGTATACGCGGGATGAGGGTGTTGAGAGGAGCCTAGAGCGTGAACAACCAACTATCCGTGTGATAGCAGGAGGGCCAACATTGGCTGGGGATTCGAACAGGGTACGGAAGAATTATGGGAGATATGCCATGACCAGCAAAGATGTGCTTTTCAATTTGCCAGCAGCCAAGAGGGCGAAAATGAGGTAATTTCCCATTATGTGGACTGATGACGATGAAGAAGGTGTTTTATATCCTTATGAGGATGCACTGGTGATTAAGACAATGGTGGCTGGTACAAAATTACGACGAATACTAGTGGACACGGGCAGCTCGGTTGACATACTGTTTAAGTCGGCCCTAGATGATATGGGAATTTCAGACTTAAAACTGGAGCGGACGAATACATCCTTGAAGGGATTTGGAGGAGGACGATTAACTCCCATGGGGATCATTGAGCTCTCGATTACTGTAGGATCAAAGCCGTTTGAAAAAACAGTGATGCTGGACTTTGTCGTGGTAGAAGAAAGAAGCCCTTACAAGATGATACTGGGACGACCCTTCATGAGGATAAGCCAATGCGTTATATCCACGTATTATCTGGCATTGAAGTACAGAGTAAATGAAGTTGTTGGCGTAGTAAAAGGTGACTAGAGAATGGCGAGGAGCTGTTACGCTACAACGGCCAAGGAGACACTACAGGTTACCACTTTGGATAGCCGATGAGATTCTAAAAAGGGCCGCCAAGAGCCAATTGAGAAACTGAATGAGGTTTCGGTAAGCAAGAATAACCCGAGCAGAATGGTAAGGATCGAGTCAGGATTGGACGAGACAATAAAAGGCAAGCTGGTAAAATGCCTACAGTCCCACGCAGATATATTTGCCTGGTCGCATGAAGACATGCCTGGAATTGATCGCGGGGTCGCTTGCCACAAATTGGTAATCAAGAAAGGGGTAAGGCCGGTGAGGCAGAAAAGGAGGTGTTTTAACTAGGAAAGGTACGACGCCATAAATGCCGAGGTGGAGAAACTGTTGAAAGCATGATTCATAAGGGAGACCAAATACCCGGAGTGGATTTCCAATGTAGTGCTAGTAAAGAAGACCAACGGGAAATAGAGAATGTGTGTGGATTTCACAGACCTCAACAAGGCCTGCCCAAAGGATAGTTTTCCCCTACCTAAAATAGATCAATTGGTGGGCTTAACGGCGGGTCACAGTCTGCTCAGCTTCATGGACGCCTTTTCAGGATACAACCAGATACCCATGGACGAGCAGGATGAGGAGAGCACCACCTTTATAACTAACATGGGTTTGTTTTGCTACAGGGTAATGCCCTTTGGCCTGAAAAATGCAGAAGCTACCTATCAAATGTTGGTGAATAAGATCTTCAAGCCATTGATTGGTCACACTATGGAGGTATACTTAGACGATATGATCACGAAGTCCAAAGAACTGAGGGATCATGTGAAGCATTTGGAAGAGACCTTTGAATTCCTGAAGAAGTATGAAATGAAAATGAACCCAGAGAAATGTACATTTGGAGTCAGCTCGGGTAAATTTTTGGGATTCCTGGTACGCCACTGAGGGATCGAGGCCAACTCGGAAAAAATACGGGCAGTAACAGAAATGAAGTCCCTCCGAACAGTTAAGGAGGTGCAGAGCCTTACAAGAAAATTGATAGTATTGAACCGATTCATCTCGCGGGCCACAGATAAATGTCACCCTTTCTTCCAAACCATAAAGAAAGAGAGAAAGATGGAGTGGACATCAGAATGTGAGGAGGCGTTTAGGCAGCTGAAGGAATATCTGTCCCGCGCCCCGTTACTATCAACTCCGAGAGAAGGTGACCAGTTGTATTTGTACTTGGCAATCTCTAAATGGGCTACTAGCTCGATATTAGTCAGAGAAGAGGAAGGAAAGCAATACCCCGTATACTATACTAGAAAGGCCCTGGTAGACGCAGAAACCAAATATCCATTGATGGAGAAATGGACGCTAGCTTTAATAATGCAGCACAAAAGCTCAGACCATATTTTCAGGTCCAATCGATAGTTGTGATGACTAACCAACCTCTTTGGCAGATGCTCTAAAAACCAGATGCATCTGATCGGTTAGTAAAATGGTCCGTAGAGCTGAGCGAATTCGACCTATCCTATAGACCTCGAGGAGCAATCAAAGCCCAAGCCCTAGCCGATTTTATGGTTGACCGTGTTGAACCAGGGGAAGAAATTCAGGAGGAGCAACTAGTGGAACAAGAGAATCCAAAGGGGGTGTGGCTGGTAATGGTTGATGGGTCACATAGTAAACAGGGATCCAGAGTATGAATTGTAATACGAAGTCGAGAAGGGACCGAGGTATTCTATGCAGTGAAGTTTGAATTCCAACTCACGAATAACCAAGCTGAATACGAAGCCTTCTTCACTGGGCTCGGGCTCGCACATGCACTACGAGCAGAAATGGTAGAAATCCGAGCAGATTCCTAATTAGTCTGTAATTAACTCAATGATCAGTTCCAGGCAAGAGAAGAAAAGATGAGGCTTTATTTAAATAAGGCAAAGCAGATGGTCGGGCTTTTTCAAGAGGTAGAAATAAAGTAGATATCTCAGAATGAGAATTACCGAGCAGATATGTTAGCCAGAATGGCCGCAATAGCGGATCCAAAGTTATCCAAGTCGGTTCCATTGGAAGTAAGAACCTCGCCAAGCATAGGAGAGGAGGTAGAAGTAATGCGGGTGAGCACCAAAAAATCCTGGATAGACCCGATTCTCTCATACATCCGCGATGGCATTTTACCGAAGGACATGAAGCAAGCAAGGAAATTGAAATGTCGGGCAGTAAGGTATACACTACTTGATGGGGTACTCTAGCGCCGAGAATTCACTTTGCCCCTTTCGAGATGTTTGGATGACGAGGAAGCATATTATGTATTGAGGGAGATTTATGAAAGAATATGCGGCAGCCACTCGGGGTCGAGAACTTTGGCTTTCAAGGCGCTTCGGCAAGGGTACTTCTGGCCGACCATGCACCAAGATGCGAAGAGGATGGCAAAGAACTGTAAAGTCTGCCAGAGCTTCTCGGAGGTTCCTACTCAGCCCCCAGAAAAGTTAACCACTATGTCATCCCCATGGCCTTTTACCCAGTGGGGAATTGACCTGATTGGCCCATTACCTAAGGGCCGAGCAGCCGCAACCCATGCAATTGTGGCTATAGATTACTTCACAAAATGGGTAGAAGTGGGAGTCCTCAGTCAAATCACGGAGAAAAAGACAACGAATTTTGTTTGGAAGAACATCATCTGCAGATACAGGATCCCCTATGCCATCATTACAGACAATAGGAGGCAGTTTGACAATCACAACTTCAGAGAATTTTGCCAAAACTTGGGGGTAGACCTGAAGTTCTGTACCCCAGCACACCCCCAAGCAAACGGGCAGGTAGAAGCAGCCAACAAAGTAATAAAGAAACTCCTGAAAATCAGGTTAGGAGAGAAGAAGGGAGCTTGGGTCGACGAGCTATCAGGAGTATTATGGGCTTACCGGACAACCCACAAAACGGCCACGGGAGAAACCCCGTTCGCTTTAACTTTGGGTCATGAGGTAGTAATCCCAGCAGAATTGGGGTGGAAACCCATCGGATAAATTATTTTATTGAGGAGCAAAACGACGAGTAGATCTGCATGAACCTGGACCTACTGGAGGAAAAAAGAGAGGGGGCCTCACAGAAAGTGGCCCAATGCCAACAAAGAATCATGCGCTACTACAACAAGAATGTACGCGTGAAATAGTTCCGAGCAGGAGATTGGGTACTTAGGAAGGTGAACCAGAACATAAGAGATCCTAACCATGACGCTTTTGGCCCGAAATGGGAGGGCCCGTACAGGGTAATACGCACAACTGGCCCAGGAGCTTACAAGCTGACCCACCCTGATGGGCGAGATGTGAAAAGGTCATGGAATGCTGAGCACTTGAAGAAATACTTCCAGTAAGCATAATGCTTCACTAAGTTTTCATTCTGTTAAACTATTTATGTTAGATGCATGATGATAAATTGTGACACATGCATAAATTTCAGATTCTGTAATCCATGCAAATGTCAATAAAGATGAAATCAGTATGAAATTCCCCCGCTAGCAAAGCCCGTTAAACTTACTAAAGCAAGCATGTGCAAATTCCTACTCGGTCGCCTAAAGGACCAGCAGGCTATTTCGCAAGTTTTACAAAGGCAAGCAAGTGCCAATTCCTGACCGGTCGCCTAAAGGACTAGCAGGTTATTTCACAAGTTTTACTAAGGCAAGCAAGTGCTAATTTCTGCTCGGTCGTCTAAAGGACCAACAGGCCATTTCACGAGTTTTACTAAGGCAAGCAAGTGTCAATTCCTACTCGGTCGCCTAAAGGACCAGTAGGGTATTTCACAAATTTTACTAAGGCAAGTAAGCGCCAAATCCTGCTCGGTCGCCTAAAGGACCAGCAGGCTATTTCACAAACCCTACTAAGGCAAGTAAGTGCCTATTCCTGCTCGGTCGATTAAAGGACCAGTAGGTAAAGCCAATTAAATATATTAAGGAAATTTACAGAAACGATCCATAAACAAAACCATGACAAGAAAGCAAACAGAAAGCATCAAAAGTTTATAAACAACCAAGCGTTTGTAAACAAATGACAATGTGAAATCTACATAAAAAATAAGCCTAAGGTTCGACAGCCTCGGTAGGAGGAGGATCAGCAATTTCAACAAGAGGAGGACCAGCAATTTCTGGAAGAATAGGCGTTGACCCCTGGCCTGCTTCAAGCGCACGATCCCCCGTTCCCTCCTCCTGCACCCCACCTGAAGGAGGCTCTACCTGATCCTGATCCCTCTGCTCTTTATCCCCCTGGTCGGACTCGGCCATATATTTCTACACTCCCGCCTCCAGCTTGCTCATGTTAAACTCATGATATTCTTCCTTAAGCACAAACATGATGCACTTGTAGCAAAAGGCGAGCCCATAGTTATACTCTGCGTCCAGCCGATCATCCACCTCGGTAAATTTACTCTTCAGCTTGGCTACCTGCTCATTCAGAGACTTGATCTACTCCTTGAGGGTCGTCCTCAAAGTGTCTCGTTCACTTTGAGTAGCCTAAAGATCAGACTTCAGATCACCCAACTCACCCTCAAGCTCAGAGGAGTTGAACTCAGCAATAGCCACTTTTTCCTCTAGATCCATGATTTGCTTGTGTAGCTCAATCAGCTTCTCCTTCGAGCGATCAGCAGAGTCAGCCTTTTTCTTCAAGTCCTGATTATCAGCTTGAAGCCTCCTTTAATGGCGCGTAGACCTATTCTTATAGCAAGAAACCAGAGCAGCCAACTTAAAGAAAACCTCTGAACTAAACCAGTTAACTCGCCGAGGCTCATACTCTCAATATCCTTGACCATCTTAGGTCCCACCGATTTGCCATAATCCCTCTGGTATAGGGTCAGATAGTCACCCTAATCCCGAGGCGGAAGAGGAGAGGGTCGGTCTCCAAATTGAATGTTGACCTCAGGACTCTTGTCACTAACTTTCTCCCCACCATTCTTCCGAGGTGTAGGAGGGGGCAGAGCAGGAGCAGGAGCCTTGGAGGGACCAACATTGAGTTTCTTCAAAGGAGGAGGGGGGTTACTGGAGCTACTTGGAACCCGACCACGTTTTCTGGTCATAGCGCTGAGGATCTTGTTGACCATTCCGGCAGCTACGTCCACTAAATGCAACCCAACCAAGTTTGTATGTGATAGAAGATCTTGGCAGGTAGATGCGTTCAGTAGAGCAGTTTTCACTTGGAGTAACGGTCTATCGTCAAGATTGTTGATCAGACCCCACGACTCTGAAAGGACAAACAAGGTTAAAGAACCCAATAAGTAACGATCAGAGAAGTAAAGTATGCAGAAAAATGAACGACTTGGGATGACAAAATGCGTTGGAAGGTGAATATCACCACCAAGCGAGTGGATTGCTGGACACCAATTTCCTCCAATTAAAAAGAATTTATTCTTCTAATTTTTACACGAGGAAGGAAAGCCAGTGATAGGCTTCCTCTTTGCAGAGCTTGACATGAAGTAGTACCAGCCTGCTTCCTTTGGGCTGCTCCTCAGCTGGTACAAATGCTTTACTTCAGTAAGGGAGGGCTCCTCCAGCCCACATCTCTTCCATAGCACAAACATGGCTGAGAGAACCCTCCACCCGTTTGGGTGGAGCTGACCTGGAGCCAGATGCATGCCACCTAATATCCTGGCAAAGTAAGATTGAAGGGGTAACCGAGCCCCTAACTTGAAACTCTCCAGGTGCATCGTCACATACCCCCTTGGAGGCCGACTGGGGACATTACCTTTCCCAGGGATCACAAGGAGAACCTCCTTAGGGATATTGTAGAGGTTTCTAAGCTTGAGTAGGTCAGTATGGGTGGTAGCACAGGTAATATAGTCAATGGGATATGCATCTGCTTCTATCATGTAACCAATGTTTCTCTTCTTATGGAGCATGCTCGGCTCAGTACTACTCTCCTCGGCTTCACCTACTTCCTCAGGAACCCCAGCCCCCTCAGAACTGTGGTTTTCACCAGAGCCTGAAGCTGGTCCACCACGGTTTCTCACAGGTTCTAAATCATGGAAAGGCAAAGTGGTCAGGGGACGAGGGTACTCAAGGGTATCCCTACCATGGGAGGGGCCTGCACTACTAGAAGGATGTAGAAAATTAGTGGGTCTTGACAGGTTGGGGTATGAATCCTCTATTTCTTCGTCACTCTCATCTACAATTAACTTCCCTCTCTGATTTGACATAGCGAAATCTCAAAAGGAAATCACAGCAAAACTAAGTATACGGGTACAAAACGGGACAACACAGAACCCAATCAACAACCAGAGAAGAAGTTAAAGGTGATACCTGGAATAAATTGGCACTGGTAGCACTGCCGTGACGAAGAAGGGACCCAGCAATTAGAGATTTCCGACGCAAAAAGTGTGATTAAAGTCCAGAGAGGAATTTGGCTTACGACGGAGTGGCAGATAGCAAAACGCAATAACAGCTTTAATTTAGGGATTTGAAACGAAAGGGGGAAATGAAAGCGTTTAAGTCACACGAGTGCCAGCTCACTCGCCATATATCGAGGACAGATAAGCTGTCGTTTCAAATTTCAAATACAAAAGGGTCAGAGACGACACGTCATTGACCGTTGTAAAAGGCCTGACGAGATATTAGCCCAGCTATGTATATTGGACACGTTCGCGAAGGCCCATACTCATATCGACATCTCCTTAGGCAAAGGACGGAACTTCAGATCCATCACGACAACACGAAGACCGGATAGGTATTTCTAGAGGTCAGTAGGATCTAACTCTCAGTTTCTAATCTCAACTCGTTTCACTCGTAAGACCAGAAACTGGGGGACTGGTGTTAAGTAATAAAAAGTACCAGCTCGGCCATGCCTTCATCTCCCACCCCGAGGTGAATCTCTATGGCTGAGTAGCACAAGAAGAGTCCAACCAGAGAAGTATACCAACCAGAGAAACTATACTGACCAGGAATATATACCGACCAGATACTCATCACCAAAGAAAGGGCACATGATCCCACGAAGTCGCGACAGTTTCGCTATGCCTCGAATCGTTGAGAGAGACATGGCATCCCACATTTATCCACAATCCAGCGGTGGGAGGCCCATAAGGGGCGGCCATTACCCAATAAAGGGGGAGCATGAGAAGTGGACAAAAACGTGTGACAACGGCTATAAGAAGGGGGAAAATCGATGGAAGAGGGGACATAAAAATTTAGAGTAAAGGGAAAACTCTGCCAAATTAAAACTAGATTGTATTCCATACAAATCCTTTAAAACATTAGAAGAGATCCGACAATTTAAATTACATAGTTTTCTCGTAAATACCTTGTGCTAACTTAAGTATCGGAGGGTTTATGCCGGTAAAACCACCGGCCTCTCTGTTCCATTTTGTGAACGCATGCTTGGTAGAAGATAGAAGGGTGATTCCAATCCCTGGAGCTTCAAGCAATCATTGAAACAAGGAGAAAGTGACATCTTCTTTGCTGACCACATAAACGTTGGTGAAAAGATCTGGTCGGGCAAAGGGCGAGCAGATTTCAACATCAACATAGTATATAATCCTTACCTCCCTTAAAGGTAAATTAAGTACAAAAAAATTCATATTAATTGGTCAACTAACAGTTTTAATGGAAAAGTAGTGAAATGATATTTGTTGTAATGGAAAAGTAATAAAATGATATTTTTATAAAGATATAGTAGGAAAATGATATGAGACAATACTTGTTGTAGTCATTTGATATTTGATAATTTTTGAAGTAGTGAAATGATAATAATCCTATGAATATATGATTCATTTTCTTGTAGTGATTATTGATATTCTTTATATAACAAATTTGATTTTGGGAACGCACGAAGAAGCTTCTTTGGGTAAGGCTGGGCGGCTGGGCCTGTCCCTTCGGTGAAGGGAAAGGAAAATAAATACTTTGACTTTGCATTGCTTCAAAGATTTTAAATTTTTAATAGATAAGAACTCAGCCGCAGGGGCAACCGCACAACTACCTCGTTAGGCTTGTTTATCTTTTATTTTGAAGTGTAATTTTGTGGGTTTGAAAACTGAAAAGTTTTTTTTGCCTTATTATTGATTCATGTGGGATTTGTATTTTTTATAATAATTATTTCGATGCTCAATAGAATTTCCGTTATGGCTGTTAAATAAAAAAAATTAAAAATTAAAATATAAATTTGGGTTATTATTATTTGCTGATACTAAATTTAAATTCGTAGTACTGATATATTATTATTGGCGTTGTTACCGTGTCATTTGTGCTCAAATATGATAGGAAACAATGTGACAAAAATTTGTGAAATACAAATCCCTCGAACATAATATATATCTCGTTTAGGACAAGTTGCTACCAAATATATTTTTTCCTTTCAAGTGGTTCAGTTTTTTGTTCGGTATATACGTGAATTATATAATAATTATTAATCCCTCAATGGGAAAGCAGGGCCATATACGTGGATACCGTGTCATACGCATTTGAGTGTCTTAAAGTGGTACCACTTCCAATATTATCGATATATTTGTTGTTATTGCTAGATATATAAGAATGGATTGCCTATTTTAAATTAACTTATTATTATTTTCATTTGCCCACACAGATTTTATGTTGTGAGACTCTTCACGCACTGATATCAGTAGAATGTTTTACGATATGCTAATGGCTTCTCTTGCTATCATTTCATCAATTAATTTTTACTAGTTAGAATTTTTTTTATTCATTATTTTTGTTACACTTTTCAACTCTTTAGATATACAAAATTTTGTACCATTAATCTTAGGCAATCAAATTTTAAATATTAAAAGTTAAAAACATTATTTAATGATCTATAATTTTCCACTATTGGAAAATGAGAAGTCAATATTCTAAAATTTATGTCAAATTTAAGTAATAAATTTAAGTTAAAATGGGTTACCATTTGAAAGTGGTGGGTACTACTAATTAAAATCACTTTTACAACAATAGGTTTTACCTTTGTGAAAAACTGACAAGATGGGCACATGGTGACATGACGAAGGCCATGCACACCTAAAACTTTCTCCGTATGTTCCAAAATTTCATATTGTCACTGCTGGCAATATGAGATTCCTTAGATTATTGTTCACCGCCGGTTAGAGATTCATCCACGTGTCGATGGGATGTGATTTATAGAATCTTGGAGAACTAGGAATGACCAATAAGACCATCTTGGGTCCTGGCCTCATTTTGAGATTTGCCACAATTGATCATCCATTTGTAAACGACCTGTCGGTCTTATTTCAAATGTGTTCCAAATGACGTTGTTATTTGTCGTTTTACTAACATAAGTTATAGCACATGCATATATTGAATCATAATTCTTGATTGTTGGATTGATCTAACACTTTCTACGTAATACTGATGATCATTCATGTATATGATCTCTTTTATTTTGCCGTCTATAGCCTTTGAAAAATCACACACAATTTCTTTACCTGCTGAAGAAAAAATTGTAGTACATGCATGTAACGAAAATGTCATAAAATTAATAAGAGTAACAATAACTATCTCAAAATTTTGTTTCTATTTATCTTAAATGATGTGGCATAAATATGTCATTTATAAATTAATTATATTTTTTTATAAGTTTCAAATTAATTATATATTTAAATTATTTCACCCATTAATTAGTAAATGACATGATACTCATTAAACACATAAACCGAGAGAATAATGGCCATAATTGTTAGGCTGCATTAAGACTAAACCCAAACCAACTGACCTAAATCAGTTAGCATTCGTGGCACACATATTAGATGATAAAAGGGTTCTGGACTTGCTGATGTGATGTATATTAATTAATTTAACTGTAGCCTCTTCTTGTTTTGGTCCGATGATGCATGAAACACAGAACTTTCCTACAAAATCACCAATAATTAATTGGTATTGAAAATATAATTATATCGATGCTGGTAATGCGGCATTTTTTTATATCTAATTGGTCTTCACTCTTAATTGGTGACACTATTTCATACATTGCACGGATAATTGAATCTAACGTGGAATCTGAAATATATAATTGAGTTTATGTTGAAGAGTGATCTCAAATTTGAAGCCGAACCACATTGTCATTTATCGTGTTCAGGGCTCATCAGTTCGTCGTTTGATCAATTGCAATTAAACAAACTATCGATCATCTTTCTAATTTGTTCAAAATGATATTTTATATGCCGATTTACTCCAATTTAATTGATCCAACGCTTAAGTATTTGTGTAATAAATATTTTATATATGATACTTCAATGAGCATCATTTGAATATATTATATATTATTATTAAGATAATAATATGAGTAATACTACACTTACCTAACTATTATCCCGACAAGTGAGATGGGCATCCGCTAATAGTTGAGAAGTGTGGCGTTATTCATGTTATTAATTAACTCAATATAATTAATAAATTATTAATTTCTTGATTAATTAATATATTATTAATATATGAAGATATTCCTTGTTATTCTGAAATATTGAGTTCATAACAGCCAAGTAAATCAACATGAAACATCACACGAGTTAGTAGTTTATCATACACCTCTTAAGGTTACAATAAAAAAGTTTATAAATTTTTATTGCATTAAATATTAAATAGCTAAATTGGTAAATTGATTTTAAAAATAAAAACAATGTCTTAGGTTCAAAATGATAATGGATGACACTATGGTGTTTTGAACATATATAAGTTTATTTCAATTATTTTATCCTAATGAGGTAAAAGTATTAAAGTACCCAAAAAAAATTATTTTATATCCTTAATAAAATTATTAATGCTCAATTAAACTAATAAATGTCTTTGTAATATAATATCTCATGAAATTTAATGGTTAAAAAGGTTTATCGTTTTAAATTTTTGGGATATTGAAAATGTTAGATTATATACGTTTTGAAACTGATGCCTTAATTATTATGGTACAATTAAATTTTTTTTTTGGGACACTTTTATCATTTTTTGTTTGAAGAGTAATTGTTGACTAATGTTAACTTGTGAAGGTACTAAAAATACTCCTTACCTATGAGCTGATTTAAGGATAAATTTTTCTTGGAATAATGAAATAGGTACATACATATTAAATACATTTAAAATAATTTTATACTCATAAAATAAACTAAAATTAGTTATTTAACAAAAAAATCTGTTTATATTAATTAATTTGCTTGAATCGCATGACATATATTAATTAATTTGAACAGGAAATATGTCTCCCTTTTTAATTTACAGGGGTATAGATTATGAAATGTTAAGAGAAAATTACTGTTAATCTCATATATTGCTTTCCATCCTCGTATAATTTGAACTGTTAATTTGGCACAATAAAAGCACTCAAAAGTAGACAAAGCAGGTTAAGTTCGTGGGGAATTTGACTAGTAGAGAATGAAGAAAGTTATAAATAATAAAATTAATAAATAAAAGAAGAAATTTTATTGAAAATGAGAAGAGATAAGAGCGAGTGTTGAAAAAGTCAATGATTTTTTAATGATTTTGAAATTTAATTTATAAATCACGAGACATTATTTTAATTTAAATTAAACCTTATTTTATTTGAAAATCTTCTACATATAACAGTTATTGACATCGACTCTATTTAGTTGCATCATATCAAGAATGTTGTTCACATTTTCTAAATTATTTTTTCTTGCTATAGTATGATCATTTTTAAATTTAAGTACATGATATCGTTTTAGGTAAAGAGGAAAATGTTTCAAATAATGTATGCCAAGGAAGTGAAAAGAATAATATTCAGGATGTGGTATCATTTTGTGTATACTTTTGGGTATTTTTGTGCAAATGATAGTATCCAAGATACAGTTGTTGCTAATGCTTTTTCTGGATACCAAGTTCAATAGATTTTTGTAATGAAGCTAAATTTAGAGTACTCATGCATTAATTAAAATTAATTTAAAAAAGCTAAATTTAGAGTACACCAAGTTCAATAGCTTTTTTAAATTAAAAGTAAGTGGCGAATAGAGAAACAAAAATTAAAATTAAAAATGGGGTTATTGGTCACATGTATGAATCGTGGAGGACAAAAAAGTTAATAATAATTAAATTAATAAATAAAAGAAGAAATTTGATTGAAAATGAAAAGAGACAAGATATATCGTTGAAAAGTAAATGACAACCCACTTACACACGTTTCTATTCTCTAATTTTCTCCACTAAATGCTATGGATTTTTCATAGTCTTGACGTCAGATCGGCCGCTTTCATAAATAACCATATTTTTTTCCTCGACAGTGATGCACATAGGCCCCACTAAATCTAAAAGGCCCTATAATAAAAATTAAAAAAAAAATTCCTGAGCGACCGGACTACGTGATGAGATCTTTCTGAAAAAGTCAGTAAACGTACGCCTCCGCTGGTCTTCATAATTTTCAGCACACAACAGCAAAAGACAAAAGCTTCTGACAGCATTTGGGATAAACAAGTTTTTTATTCTTTTCTTTTCACTTCCTGCTACAAATCCTTTTTATTGTTTCTTACAAATTATAATACCCTATTTTCATTTCCAATACTGTTATTACATAAATCTTTAGTCGTTTTTAATTGTTCATGACATCGTTGATGATAATTAGAACAGTAAGAGTTATTTAGATCCAATTTATCATTATTTTTGGCTTTTTGTATGTATCTTTGATGTTATTTTTTCTCTCTTATTTTGCCAAGTTTGTAAGCATATTTGATGTCAATAGAATTAAAATAGTGCGAGTTAAAATTAGATATAATTTTTTTTAAGAACTTGAAACTAATGAGGTGACATAATAAGTTTAATCCTTGAAAGTTAATTAAATTTAAAAATTTATAATTTTTTCACAATTCAAATTCAGGTGGTTAGTCAAAATTTTAAACTTGTTTGATCAGATAAGATTCGAAATAAAAAAGTTCAGATATCTAATTTTATTTGTAATAAAAATGGATTAAGATATAGTTGTCCAAATTCCTAATTCCAAACTTTGTTTGATGAGAGACTAGAATGTACATGATTCATTTTCTTCCAGTGATTATTGATTCTTTAAGAAGGGCACAACACAGTTAGGATTGGTGGGCTTGATTTTCAGAAAACACCAATAAGCTTCGGTATCAGGGTTTGACCGGTCAATCAAGGAAAATAATAGCCCACACGGTTAGGATTGGTGGCACTTTTCAGCGACTAATTTGCAATTAGCCATCTATGTTTTGTAACTAAGTACACATTTACGCATAGTTGCAAAACATGGAATTAATGTAGCACCGTAATAACATTAGTATAAGTGCTGTACCTGGTGTGAACAATTATGTATAAATATGACTTGATTCATGCACGTGTCGATAGCCTATCAAATTAAAATTACTACCTCAATCTTCTATCTTGCTCTTATTAACTGTTTTAAAGTCTTGGTAGCTAGCTCTTATTAACTTGCGTACAATTGTAGTGGAAGAGAGATTTATAAGCAGAAAGAGAAAGCAAAGAAATGGAAGTGCGGAGGTTTAATGTTAATGGCGGGTACCGAGTTGAGAGAATCACAACAACTGATTCTCATCAATTCCAACGAGAGAGGCGTGGCTCTCCTCAAAGGTTTCAAGTGTATAATTCGTGATTAGATAATATGACTTTTTACTGCAGGTTACACGTACACTCCGATTATCATCATATCGAGCAGTGTAAAAAAGTAATTAAAAAGCTATGATTACAAAATGTGGGGTCTTATAAGTATTTTAAAAGAGTGTGAAAAGCATTACTCTAAAATTATCTTCATTAAACTTTATAAAGATAGTAATTTCTATGGTTCCATCACCCCTCGATTTTTCTTATAAAACCTTTCTTTTATATTTATTGAGATTAATAATGTTCAAGACAAAAATAAATCCTTGATCAAAACACACCTAATGAATATGTGCTCATTTCTGTTGGCACTACTTGTCTACACCTTTGCATATTTTGCTGCCATGAAATTCAAGCTTCAAATATTTAAGGCAATTGCTGTAATGTCAGGATCTCTTTGTTCAGTGTCGTTGGTCTCCATTATTCTGCCACGGCCGTATGGACATTTCAATTTCATTATATGGGCTTTTGTTCTTCTTCTTGTTGGTTATAGTAAGAGGCTTCATAAAAAGATTTGGCAATTTTGGAAATTTCGAGGAATCAACCAACAACAATTGTTGCCAATGTAGTTGGCTAAGTATAGACTAATTAAAGTTTTTCCAAGGATGATACCAAAATCCTCTTTAGTGTTATAATTGTTTATCCACGTACAAATCTCTTATGGTTCTTAGCATGACCAGATTACAATTTTAATGATCAAAACAATCTCGTGTATTGGTCAAAAACATCAAGTTAATATTAAACAAGATAATTTTTATCTTATATTGAAGATTTCTTTTTCATTTAATAAACAAGATAATTTTTGTCTTATATTGAAGATTTCTTTTTCATTTAATTACCACATTTGGTCTGATACATTGATTTAGGGAAAAGAATCAGAAGCCTCCTATTGTGTCAGTAAATTAATGCTTTATGTCTTCATGTTTGATTCAGAATCCTCTATCATTAAAGAAATTCCATTAATTTGTTTTAACTTTATTTATTTTTGCTATTTTACTTTTGATTTAGTAAAACCCGCCATAAATCTATTAAGAAAAACTTGGGTATAATAGTTAAAGATACCCAAAAAAAAAAAAAGGTCAACACATAAGAATTTTGATGAGTTGTGAGAAGAATTGATTAATTTTGACAAACAACAGGGGATTTATTAACACGTATTTGGAATGGCTATCTATTTTTCATGATTTATCACCTATGTACAAAGTAAAAAAAGAAAAAGAAATACAACACTGAAAAAAATAAAAGCAATGAAAAAAAAAACTGCCATTTGACTGAGGAGTATTATATGCTGTTATACGATCAAATTATTTTTCTCCTTTGTCAAGGCAAAATTAAAACATAATGCACTAATTTTAAATACATAAATCGACTAAGCTCTTTTTCTTTTCTTTTTTTTCTCTAAGAAAATTATATATAGAGAAATATGGGAAACAAGATACCTGTGAAAATTATATATCTGGAAGCTTAGAATACCTGTTAAATCAAATAGTATAATATAATGATCAATGGACCTTTGGCCTAGTGAGAGAATCATTGCACTTACAATATTGAGTGTAATGGTTTGAGGCTCCATAAAAGTATTATGAAGGTTAATTTCAATTCTCCTTCAATTATCAAATAATTGAGTGGAACCAGTCTATCCCTCACGAAATGTGAGTAGAGTTTGTAAATATTAATTGTAATATCTTATATAATATCAGTAACAGTTCTATATAACAGTATTAAAAAAATATAATATAATGAAATAACACTTTAATAATAAATATAAATATACTCAGCACTTAAAATTCACACATCAACACAATTTATTAAGCAGCTGAAGTGAAACTAAGATTTTGATTTAAAAGAGACTATGCCAAATAATTAGTATTGGTTAAATTAATAGATTTTTCTTGGTTAATTCGAAAGCTAGATTTTTTCTTACACGTGTGTGCTGGTAATTCAACAAATGCATGTGCGATTTGGTTTCTCTCCTCTACTTTGTACAATAGCCCATTGATTATGCCTTCTATTGGAGTAATAATTCATAATTAGTCGGCAAGTTGCATTGGATTCCTAGCATTCATTATATATACCTTTATTGTCCAATCTTATGTTTTGAATTTTGAAAATAGAAAAAATAGAAAAGAGAACATAATCCACATTTATAAAGTGCCCACGCCACGATTGAAAAAATTAATTTTGAATTTAAATTTGATTTTATTTATAACAATTTTGCATTAGACTATTAATTTGTTCATGATAGTTTGTAAAAGAAGTTTGTATCCCTTGCATGTTGCGTTACTTACTGATTTAATGTATATGACTTTTGTAATGGATATTAATGTAAGATATATTTCAAACTTTACTTTTACTTGAATTTTTTATTTTAATATGATTAACTCAAAATAAAAAATAAAATAATGTATTAATTATTCGGGGATCGGGGACCTTCGGGGATCCCCTGTTATTATTCGGGGAGGGGATGAAGATTCTCTCAAGTAATTCTGACAGGGACGAGGAGGGGATGGGGACATACGCAAAATATCGGGGATGGGTATGGGGAGATTGATCCCTTCCCCTCCCCTCCCCTCCCCATTGCCATCCCTAGATAATAATGTAAGTAACGCTACACTTACCCACCTATTATCTCGATAGATGAGGTAGCATCCGCTAAATAGTTGAGAAGTGTAGCGTTATTCATATTATTAATTAACTCAATATAATTAATAAATTGTTAATTTGTTGATTAATTAATAAATTAATAATATATGAAGATATTCCTTGTTATTCTAAAATATTGAGTTCATAACAGCCAAGTAAATCAACATGAAACAACACATGAGTTAGTAGTTTATCATACAGCTGTTACGGTTACAATAAAAAGGTTTATAAACTTTTATTGCATTAAATATTCAATTGCTAAATTGGTAAACTGATTTTAAAAGTAAAAACAAGGCCTTAGGTTCAAAATGATAATGGATGACACGAAGGTGTTTTTAACATTAGTTATTTTAATTATTTTATCCAAATAAGCTAAAAGTATCGAAATACCCACAAAATTATTTTATTTCCTTAATAAGATTATTTAATGTTTAGTTAAATTAATAAAATGTCTTCGTAACATAACCTCTCATGAAATTTAATGGTTAAAAAGTGTAGTGAATCAGTAAGCCTTTTAACCAAGCTAAACTGACCACTGCCCTAGAATGCTTGTGATTTAGTCAATACAAGTTGCACACACCCAAAGATCTATTTAGACAAACTCACTCTAGAATAACAAAGCACAAGAGCTAAGAACACGAACAAGAAACAGAAACAAGAACCAAGAAAAGAACCACAGACACCAAGATTAACGTGGTTCAGCTGAGCATGGAATGCTCAGCTTACATCCACGGGAGAAGCCTCAAGATGAGCTTTATTGAAACAGTAATGGAAATCGTTACAGAACCTTACACCAGACTTTACAGAGAACAAGTTAACACTTTCTCTCTCATAAAAACCCTCTTAGCAAGACTCATGAATGTCTTCTTGAATCTCCCCAAAAACCAGCATTTATACTCTGTTTGGGTAGCTTCCTTGATTTCCAGAATGAGCAGCTCATTGACACGTGGTTTAACAACCTTAACGAACTCTGAATAACCTTCGTCACATGCTTCCTCACGTGGTTACTTAAACTGATATACAAAACGCGCTTAAGCTCTGTCGTTTCGATCAATTCGTTTTCTGTTAAGAACCAGCTGAGAAGCACGTGAGCTTAATGAAGCTTCACAGTTCCAAAACGCGGTCGTTTCTGGAAGGAAACTTGATTCATTTAACTCACAATTCTCCACCTTGAATCAAAGTTCACTCTCACTCTAAATCCTTCTCCAACCCTTATGCATATCATTGACTGCACAAGCCAGCTAGGTCCAGGCAAGCTCTGAACTTAGCCACGGGAATCACCTTTGTAAGAGCATCTGCAGGATTCTTATCAGTATGAATCTTCACCATTTTCACAGCACCCATTGACACTTCATTTCTGATAAAATGGAGCTTAATGTCTATGTGCTTTGTCTTCTCATGGTGTGCAGGGTTTTTGCTCAAGTGTATGGCACTTGAGCTGTCACAGTAGACTGATACTGACCTCTGATTTAATCCTAAATCTGTCACCAACCCCTTGAGCCAAAGTGCTTCCTTTACAGCTTCTGCAGCAGTTGTATATTCAGCTTCAGTTGTTGAAAGAGCCATAATACTTTGTAGAGTTGCCTTCCAATTTACAGCACAACAATTCAACATGAACAAGTATCCAGTAAGAGACCTTCTCCTATCTAAATCCCATGCATAATCTGAGTCAACATACCCCTTTAGAACCTCATCATTTGCTTCTGTCTTGCCATACATCAGACCCCAATTTACAGTGCCATTTAGATACTTGAGTATCCATTTTACTCCATTCTAGTGGTCTTCCCCAGGTTGTGCCATATATCTGCTGACTACACTGACAGCATGAGCTATGTCTGGCCTGGTCAAAACCATTGCATACATTAGGCTGCATACTGCATTTGCATATAGTACACTTGCCATATCTTACTTTTGAGTTTCTGTTTTAAGGCACTGCAAACTGCTTAACCTGAAATGTGAAGCTAATGGTAGTTGTACAGGTTTAGCCTTAATCATGTCAAAAGTTTTTTACACCTTTCTCAAGTATTTTTCTTGTGACAGAAACATGATCCATTTGCTTCTATTCCTTTTAATCTCCATTCCTAGAATCTTCCTTGCATACCCCAAGTCTTTCATTTCAAATTCTGAATTCAGCAGCACCTTGAGCTTATCAATTTCTTCTCTATCTTTGCAAGCAACCAACATGTCATCTACATATAGAAGGAGGTATATGTACAAACCATCCTTAATTGTCTTGTAGTAAACACAGCAGTCATAGCTGCATTTGATGAACTCATGTAGTTGCATGAATTCATCAAATCTGAGGTAACACTGTCTGGGAGACTGTTTAAGCCCATAAAGTGACTTCTTCAACTGACACACATGGTCTTCTTTACCTAGGAAGTCATACCCTTCAGGCTGGGGCATCAGTATTTCTTCCTCAAGCTTTCCATGCAAAAATGTTGTCTTGACATCGAGTTGATCAAGCTCCATGTCTTGCACAGCTGTTATGGCTAATATAACCCTAATTGAGGCATGTCTGACCACTGGAGAAAACACTTCTTTAAAATATATCCCCGCCTTTTGTGTATAACCCTTGGCCACAAGTCTAGCCTTGAATCTCCTTGGTTCAGATCCATTTATGCCCTCATTGATTTTGAAGATCCATTTGCAGCCAACCACTCTTCTATTTCCAGGCTTCTTGACCAGCTCCCATGTGTTTTTTTTATAGAGGGAGGCCATTTCATCATCCATAGCTCTCTGCCATTCTTCTTTGAACAAGCTCTGGGTTGCTTCCTTAAAATTCTTTGGTTCCTCATCATCTATATCTTTTGCAGCTGCAAGAGCAAAGCCTATTAAATCTGCATAGCCATATCTCCTTGTTGGTTTAATCTGCCTTTTTTGTCTATCTCTGGTGAGCTGGTATTCTCTGATTTGCTCCTGAGAACTTGACTGATCTTGAGGTGCCTGTGTGTCATCAGTGATTTCAGGAACACCATCTGATTCTGCAGCTTCAGTGGTGTTTCTGGAAGTAGATGGCTCCACCTCAAACTCTAGCTTCTCTGTTAGTCTTGAATTTTCAGTTTCCAGATCAGGTTCATGATTCATCGTCATCAAACTGCCCTCATTGAACACCACATCCCTGCTTACTATACATTTTGGTGGATTAAGGTCAGTGCACCAAACTTTAAACCCTTTGACTCCTTCTGGATAGCCTATGAAAATACCTCTCAAGGCTCTAGCTGCTAGCTTACCTTGACTGACATGAACATAGGCTGGGCAGCCAAAAGGTTTAAGGATCCCATAGTCAGCAGGTTTCCCTGACCACATTTTGAAAGGTGTTTTGAAATTGATTCCAGTATAGGGGCTTAGGTTGACAAGGTAACAAGCTATGAGTAAGATTTCTGCCCACAATATTTTTGGGAGCTTGGACTGAATCAGCATACATCTTACCCTCTCCATAAGGGTCATGTTTATCCTCTCAGCTAACCCATTCTGTTGTGGGGTCATCCTTATTTTCCTGTGTCTAGCTATACCCTCATTTGCACAAAAATTGTCAAATGGCTGGTGCAGAATTCAAGACCATTATCAGTTCTCAGCTTCTTTAATCTCTTTCCAGTTTGGTTTTCTACCATATGTTTCCATTCTTTAAACTTCTCAAAAGTCTGATCCTTGTTCTTTAACACATACACCCAAACTTTCCTAGAGAAATCATCTATGATGGATAAAAAATACCTATTCCCTCCCAGAGATACACACTGTGCAGGCCCCCACAAGTCTGAGTGTGCATAATCCAGCCTCTCATTTGATTTCTGATTAGATCTTTTGAAGCTCCCTCTTGAAGACTTCCCTAGAACACAATCTTCACAAAACTCCAGATTTCCAATCTTGTTAGAACCAAACAACCCTTGTTTTGCTAACTCTTTTAACCCTCTCTCACTCATGTGCCCCAGCCTTAGATGCCATATCCTGGTTTTATCTTCAGCATGCTTAATGGATACATCAGCTACACCAGATATCACCTCACCATCTAAGATGTAAACCCCATTCTTCCTAGTCCCTTTCATGACTAGATTTGAGCCATTCAGAACATTTAATTCACCAGATTCAAGCTTAATTCTACACCCTATTTAGTCTAACACTCCAAGAGAAATTAGATTTATTTTCAAGTCTGGCACATGCCTAACTTGCCTAAGTACTCTTATTGAACCATCATGTAGCTTAGGACTTACATCCCCAATTCCAATGATTTTACAAATAGAGTTATTTCCCATCATCACTCTACCTCCATCAAATGCTTGATATTCATTAAAGTAATTTCTAAAAAGGGCACATGTGAAAGGTACATCCAGAGTCCAGAACCCATTTACCTTTTTGATTGTTTTCTGTTGCCACACATACACCAGCAGACTCATATCCTTCCTCTTCTACTACAGCAGCATCTCCACTCTGATTTCTTGAATCTTTTGTCTTGAATTTCTTTTCTGGGCAATCGCTCTTAAAATGGCCTTCTTTGTGACACTGAAAGCATTTTAGATCTCTTTCTTTGTTCTTGGATTTGCCTTTCTTCTTTTTCTTGTTAGTCTTCACCTTTGCTGTTAGTCCTTCACTTCCACTATTCTCCAAATGCCCTTGCTTAGTTTGAAGTTCCCTGGTATTCAGGGCAGATTTTACTTCATCAAGTGTTAGGGTTTGTCTTCCATATATCAGGGCATCAACCAAATTTTCGTAGGATTTTGGTAATGAACTGATTAGCAAGAGAGCCTTCCCTTAATCATCCAGAGCTGCATCAATGGTTTCCAGGGTATCACATACCTTGTTAAACTCATCAATGTGTTCTTCTAGTGAAGTTCCTTCCACCATTTTCAGTGTAAACATCCTCTTCTTGATGTACAGTCTGTTTGCAAGAGACTTGGTCATATAAAGACTTTCCAGTTTGCTCCATAATCCAGCAACTGTCTTCTCTTTGGCCACTTCTCTAATGACAGAATCACCAAGACTCAGGATTATTGTACTCCTGGCCTTTTTGTGGATTTCAGCAAATTCCTCTGGAATCTTTGATGAAGAAACCCCTTTACCTTCCTTCATTTTGATTTCATGCTCAAATGCATCTCCCAAACCCTGAGTGATCAGCAAGGCTTCCATTTTAATTTTCCACATGTTGAAATCATTCTTGCCTGTGAATTTTTCTATATCGACCTTAGAAGACACCATACTTGGACTTGATCACAGAACACCACAGCTCCGATACCAATTGTAGTGAATCAGTAAGCCTTTTAACCAAGCTAAACTGACCACTGCCCTAGGATGCTTGTGATTTAGTCAATACAAGTTGCACACACCCAAAGATCTATTTAGACAAACTCACTCTAGAATAACAAAGCACAAGAGCTAAGAACACGAACAAGAAACAGAAACAAGAACCAAGAAAAGAACCACAGACACCAAGATTAACGTGGTTCAGTTGAGCATGGAATGCTCAGCTTACATCCACGGGAGAAGCCTCAAGATGAGCTTTATTGAAATAGTAATGGAGATCGTTATAGAACCTTACACCAGACTTTACAGAGAACAAGTTAACAATTTCTTTCTCATAAAAACCCTCTCAGCAAGACTCATGAATGTCTTCTTGAATCTCCCCAAAAACCAGCATTTATACTCTGTTTGGGTAGCTTCCTTGATTTCTAGAATGAGCATCTCGTTGACACGTGGTTTAACAACCTTAACGAACTCTGAATAACCTTCGTCACATGCTTCCTCACGTGGTTACTTAAACTGATATACAAAACGCGCTTAAGCTCTGTCGTTTCGATCAATTCGTTTTCTGTTAAGAACCAGCTGAGAAGCACGTGAGCTTAATGAAGCTTCACAGCTCCAAAACGCGGTCGTTTCTGGAAGATAAAACTTGATTCATTTAACTCACAAAAAGTTTATGCTTTTACATTTTCGGGATACTGGAAATGTTAGATTATATAGGTTTTGAAACTGATGCCTTAATTATTATGGTACATTTTCGTGATCTTTAATGGTTGGCTAATGTTAACTTGTGAAGATATTAGAAATACTCCTTGTCTACGAGCCGATTTAAGGGCAAATTTGTCTTTGAATAATTAAAATAGACACATACATATTAAATACATATAAAATAATTATGCATTCATAAAATAAGCTTATTTAACAAAAAAATGTTGATATTAATTAATTTGCTTGAATCGCATGACAAATATTAATTAATTTGAATAGGAAATATGGCTCCATTTTTAATTTACGAGGGTATAAACTACAAAAAGTTAAGAAAAAAATTACTATTAATTTGATAGATTGCTCTGCATCCTTGTATAATTTGAATTGTTAATCTACCTATTGGCCCAGTAAAAGTACTCAAAAGTAGAAAAAATAGGTAAGTTCGGGGCGAATTTGACTGGTAGAGAAGGAAGAAAGTTATAAATAATAAAATTAATAAATAAAAGAAGAAATTTGATTGAAAATAAGAACGGATAAGAGCAAGCATTGAAAAGTCAATGATTTTTAACGATTTTAAAATTTGATTTATCAATCACGAGACACTATTTTAACTGGAATCAGATTGCACAAAATTGACTTGGTAGGCCATCGATGAAATGACATTTCCGTCACTACAAAATAAATCATATAAATTCTTCACATGAGGAAACATTATATATCATTAATGAACTAAGTAATCATGCCATTTGTAATAGTGGCTGCATTGATTCAGCAATAACTATATGGACTAATGGAAGGAGCTAGAAGATTTTTGTTTTGATGAGAAAGGATTGAAGGAGAATATATATAGTTTAATATAAGTAGCTCGATGAGTTAGCTTAGTTATACAAGATATGAGAATATGTATAGAGTTTCATTAACGAATTACGGATCACAAATTTGCCAATCTGCTTAACTGCCAGTCTGATTATTTTGCATATGACCATATTGTAAAGTTGGCGAGTAGACTTTATTATACTATACTAGAATAGCTTTAATTGTGACATCACCTCATTTTATTTTTAATATTTTAGGAAATTAGAAGTCAAATGCGTATCTCATCAGGAAACGAAGAAGTATTTCACATCAATAGAAGCATGCATGCACAAGATGCCCCTCAAAAATGGCAAAAACATCTTTTAATAATTAATGACAAAACATTTGTCTGGATTATAGCAAAAGCATTTTCTGCTTCTTTCATTCATGAAATGTTGTTTCCATTCCAACATTTTTCTCCGCGTTTAACACCGCCTCTGTTAGGGCTTCTCTTATTATTGGTTACTCAAAAGCAGAAGTGAGCCAATCCCACAACACTACACCAGGTCTCGGTATTGTTATTTATTTTGTTTTTTTCGTTCTCCAACAATGAAGAAGTGTAAAACTTATTTAGTTTATTTGACTTGTTTTTAAATAGTATTAAATTCTAATTGAGAATGATTTGTTCTTATTCTCCAATTTTATAAAAGAAAAGTGGAGAATAAGCAATTGATGTTTTCCGATTTTTGTTTTTCAAATAAGTCTCATAAGTCCAACTTACATAACAAAAAGACAAAAATCGTATCACTTGTCATCTAGACCCCACCACCAATATTTATTTTATAATACAATTTTTTTATTTGTTTAATCATTTTAATTATTTTTCTTTTTTCTATAATGGTAATATATTATTTTAGTAATATTTAAAAAATATATATTTTATCCCTTTTTATGAAATAAAAATTTACAATCACAAAAAAATAAATAAAATATATCATTATTAAAAAATTAATTTATTAAAACTTTTTTCATTATAATACTTTTTTTCCTTCACTCTTATTCATTGTCTTCACTTTTCTAACGAAACAACTAAACCCATTTTCACTTTTTCATTTTCAAACATTATTTCAGAAACAATCAACCAAACTTATTTTCACAATAAACTAATTATTTCTAGTTTATAAAACAAAAACAAAAACACATTTGAAAAAAAAAAACCAAACGCACCCTTTGTAATTTTTAATTTGTGGTAAACCGATCCCCACCCATCAAGAGTTTGGAGATTATTTACTGATTTACTCCATCAAGAATTTGGAATTTATTTACTCCCATCAAAGAAATTATTTTGCCTACTCCATTTCAATGTGATCTCTCTACGAAAGAGATAAGCTAATTTTGTACAATATTAAAATTTTTGTGACTCTTAATATATTCAATTTGTAAAAATATAATATTAACTGCTAAATGATAAAATTTTAATATCTATGTAATAATCTAAATATGAAAATGGAATTTATAAAATAATAAGTTGTTGAAAATATTTTACTCATAAAAAAACACAAAAATACATAAGGTTTGAAGGAGATTTAATTAGACTCATGTCATTTAAATAATTACATGGGATTTAGGAAAAGGATTGCTACATCTCCAGTGTTTGGGGCACGAGACATGAAACTCCCTACTATTTTTAAAAAAAGAAATATAACCCCTTCCCATTAAAAAGTTTGGTTATATTTAACTAAGAAAATGTTATATTATTATTATCATTATCGTCATCATCATTATTGTTATTCATTAATGTCATTTTTACTACATTAATATAATATTATTAAATTTTATTTATTTTTAATTATTAATATTAATATTATAATTATTAATGTCATTATTATTATCACCATTATTATTGGTATATTATTATTATTATTACTATTATTATTAAAAATGTATTAATTTTATTATTTTAATTATGTTTTGTCATTATTATTATTATTATTATTATGATGCTTTTCTCAATTAAAATAAATGAAATTTATTAATGAAAATTGGATTACATGTCTTTCTTTAGAAACACTAGAGAATTTTATGTCCCTTTCCCTAAATGTTGGGAGGCTAATAGTTATTTATTTTGCTGTAAATATACAATTTTATCCTTTTTCTGTTAAAATAAACATAATTATTAACCAAAAAGAGGCTCATAAGTCCTTTTTTTTTTTAATAAATATTAGAGATTTTTATATCGCTTTCTCCAAACGTTCAGAACCTTTTTTTTTTAAGAGCCAAAGTTCATAACCTAACCGTCCTTTTTCCTTGAATTTATTCTTGATTTTCTTTATTAAAATCAATATTTTAATAGCGACCTATTCTTTTTTGCCTCTAATATCTCCCTTTTCCTGAATTCTTTGAACTGTGTCAAAATCTTCAATGAATTTAGGACAGGCGAGATGGTAAAATTGACCTTCTCTTAATTTTTAATTTTTAATTTTTATTTTTTTAATGCCAACTCCGGTAAATTAGAAAGGACAGCTGTGCAAGCATATCCGAAAACTGAAATGGCAAAAATTATAGAAGAAGGTTGGTCGAAGAAATTATTTCTTCTTCTTTGACTAAATTCCTTGTGTCGTTATTTGACAAATTTATTAGTCTCTGCATATTACTACTTCATCTCCATCGTCATCATCATCGTCAACTCATCTTCACTACTTCAATTTTTCGAGGTACACTTTTATTATTGTAAAAAAATTAAAAATAAAAACAACAATCCACTCACAAGCTGACCAAAAGTCCTGGCCATCTTTTGACATTTTGTCTTCTCTTCCTTTTTAATATCCTTTTTGTTTATAACTTTAACATTTATATTATCATTAACATGGGCTATTTCTAAAAATTTTGGGAGTAATTTGATGTTAACAAAGGAATGAATAGTGGCCAAAATGAAATTTACCTAAAAACTAAATAACTCTTCAATTTAATTACGCATCCTTGCTTCCCACTCTTATTGTTATTTTGCTTTTGCTAACAAATAGGGATGTGTATTGATGGTTTTTTACAGCAGTGAAAATTATGTATACTCAATTTCTAACATCAAAATTTTTGGATATTTCATTTCAATCCTTGTCACAGTTGTGGGTGCAAATATGCAAGGCACAACTAAGCCGCAAATATGCAAGGCACAACTAAGCCATTGATCGGAACTCATGGAGTAAGCTTGTGTGATTTTCTCCTAGCCACAATCTTTTAGTACATCGCACTTGCAGCTGATTACAAGTCTCAGTGTAATCAAGCAAATTTTTCACAATTTTTGGACTTTATTGCTCTCATCGTTGGATCTCCTTTTACTGTCTCATTAGCCTCCACATTTATTCCTCACTCAATTGATGATACCATTTTATAGATTGCATGGGTTTGTGCCGCTATTATCATTGTTATGTGTCAAAATAGGAGATCTTTTATGGATGCTTGTCGTTGGCTTTATCACAAGATCTTGAAGCCAATTTTCTTAAGCATCTTGAATTGGTTTCGAATTAATAAAAAAAAAACTCTTGGACAGAGCGGCCACGGGCACCGGTTTAACGGGGACTATGAAATACATATTTGAGGTCAAGTGTTGAATTGTGGTCTCAAATTTGAGGCCGAGCCACGGTGTCATTTGTCGTGCGTAGGGCTCGCTAGTTCGTCGTTTGTTTGTAAATCGCCTATCCGTCTTCTTTCAAATTTGTGCAAAATGACGCTGTTTTCGTTTTACCAACTAGGCGTTGGCGTTGCCCATGCAAATTGGATCAGTTAATTGGTGAAAGACTGTAATATTTGGCCCACATAGCAAAGCTGGAATAGAGCCCAAGCCTGCTGGCCCAAATTGGTTAGCATTCGTTTCATAATTTGCCGATGAAGGGTTATTTGACTTATTGATCTAAAAAATTGTTTAATTTTTTTTCGGGTAATTTTTAAAAACCTCCCCTGGGGTTTGGGCTTGTTGCAAGTAGATGGCGAGAATTGGTTTATTTGTAAAAAACCCCCTATGGTTAGTTAATTTTAACATTGACCGTTAGTTGACCGTGCAAAGACAATATTACCCTTAACAATAGTTTGTAAACAAAAATAACTATAAAAAAAAACCAAAATTGTTGGCGCGAAAAGCACAAACCCTATTTTTTGACAATTTTATCCTTGTCAATTCCAAAGATTTACAATATCATAGGTAAAGATTATGACTATTTCATTTTTAAGTTTTTAATTTTATCTTTCTTGTAGGAACTTTAAGGAAATATCAATAATTTAAAGAGGATTTTTTAAGTTTTTAATTTTATCTTTTTTATAGGAACTTTAAGAAAATATCAATAATTTAAAGAGGGTAAAATAGCCAATAATTTTAGTTTTTTTTAGTTATTTTTGTTTACAAACTATTGTTAAGGGTAATATTGTCTTTGCACGGTCAACTAACGGTCAATGTTAAAATTAACTGACGGTAGGGGATTTTTTACAAATAAATCAATTCTCACCATCTACTTGCAACAAGCCCAAACCTCAGGGGGTTTTTTAAAATTACCCTTTTTTTTCCCTCCTGGTCCTATGCATGTTCCACGAACGTTCCCAGCGGAGAATTTTACAACATTCTTATTTGTGCAACTGGAGAAGATGGCATAAAACTAAAAGGATAAGTTCTCATTTACTCTTGAGTTGATTATCCAGTAAATTCTCACATTTTAAAGAATTACTCAAAAGTTATAAATCTTTTCCCTTCTCATTATTTCTATAACTATTGGATTAATAACATAAATAGTGATCAAACATAGAGTGATCAAACATAGAAATGAAAATTATGAATGGACTTTAGTAATTTTTAGGATTAGATTATACTTGATTGAATAATAAAGAATATTGTCTTTTGTTTATTACAAATGTCGAACATGATTATGTTAAACTTAATTTAATAAAGTTAAAACCACTATTTACATACAGTAGTATAATTATCTTTAAATTATACTACTAAATGTTGAATTTCATATTTATATACAATCTTATTGTTAATTAATAATTGAATAATTCTTATGTTTAATATTCAATACCGATTTAAATATATTATTGAATAGAAGTTTTTGATATCTGATCTTTATATTAAGTACTATTGTAAATAAATTATTGAATTAAAATTTTGATATTAATCTTAAATAAAATACATGTTAAAATAGGTTAATGAGTAAGTTTTGGTATTTAGTATAATACAAAATTCTAGTTTAAATAAATTAGGCAATTAATTTTTTAAATTTAATAAATAATAAATTCTAAAGTAAATAAAAAAGGGAAAGATAGATAAACACCATGTTATCTTAAACTCACGTTGAAAAGAGGATTAATAATTTTGGATTAATATTTGGACTAAATAGCCAGCGCTGACAGCTAAACATGACCCTTTAAGTGATATTAACCATGTAATGATCCTAAATAAATATAATGTGAAAAGGGAAAGATAAAATGTTAGTTTAATTTAAGGGGAAAGGTAATTATAGAATCTGTAAGCTATAGACTGCAGCATCAGCCGTTAGATGTGGTTGGATGTGAAGTGAGAAATCAAACAATAGAAAATGAGATTATTTAGACTACACGAGGCAACTAGATTATTGAACTGAAAGTGACTGGAAATAAAGCAAATGTCGTACTCTTCCGTTCCTGCGCACGACGTCAGGACGTGGAAAAACATTACAGTCCCTGATTTTGCCGTAAAATAATAAAAGCGAAAACTTTCAAAATTTTGATACATAAATTCATATTATTTTAAATTTTTTATGCTTAAATATCGTCAAAATGACTTATTAACACATATGATTTAACATAATAATATTAATGCATTTAATTATTAATTAGTTAATTTAATTTAAAGTAAAAATTTATGTATGATTAACCAACTCTAATTTATAACAAATATGAATATGAATTTAATTTCATGTTCTTAATATGTAGTTAATATTTTATTTTTTTCATAATACTTATCTGATATAAAATTAATAATTTCAATATTTAATAAAAATGATTAATTTACCAATAATATATAGAAAATGTTAACTCTTTAAAATAGTATTAGAGGGAGGAAAAAAAGGATAATAATAACAACTTGCCAGTCCTTGATTCTTGTTGTTAGAAGCTCGATAAATAATATCCTTATAATTATTCATTAATCTGTCAGTAGCTTGATGGCCTAGATTTTTATTAAGTTTTTTTGTATAATGATAAGTTAATAAACTACCCACGGGACAAAAGACAAATGAGACAATAACTTGGTATATATTTTTTCTATTTTGCATTTGATAATTAAATAGACAATGTTATTGTTCAAATCATGGGGATTCTTGTCCTATAAATGCTTACAATGTCTTGCATATATATATATATAAACATTAACAAAAACTAATAAGTCTAATCATTGTTCCTTTTTATTTGTTGATCATCAATGGTGACTTCCATTTCTAATAAAATTTAATTGAGATCAATAACAACTCTTGCATAAAATCAGCTTAGCAGCTGTATACATGTTGATAGTGAGAGTCAAGGAATGCTTAAGATTTAGAAGTAAAGTCATTTTGTGCTCACAATCACGATTAGCTGAGAATAATTTTCATATACCTTCTTTAATAACTTTGGGTCAGTGATAAAATTCAATTGCTAATTGCTAGAGATATAGAACGGATACTAGTGGGCATGTAAATAATTTTAATAAATTTATTTAGTACAAATTAAAAATTAGCTAATAAGGATATATTTGACATTTAATAAGGTGTTTATGGTAAAATGTTTATGGTTTTAATAAATAAATAGCTGTTGGTGTAGAGAGTATTTTCATGAATTCAAATAAACCCATCCTTTAATCTAAGTTGAAAAAATTAAAACAGGTAGGACTAGCGACTCAAAATTTATAAATCTCTGACATTTTTTTATATTACAATAAGCACGTGGACTGCAATGTAATTAAACCAATTTAATGACTGATATTTGTTTAGGGGGATCGACACTTTCACCCCTATAGAAATTAACATATACCATGTACCATTTACCTCCACCGTTTTTATAGTATAAATTTGTCTGTTTCATTTAAAAAATTAAAAAAGGAGGGGGACTGCATTAGGAGTTCAGGAGCTGAATAGGTTCGTTAGAAATCAATATGATGGATCTTCCAATTCAACAGCACGTTAATCGTTCAAGGTACGTAAACTTTCATTGCATTATTTTTCTTTTAACTTTGGCTTGTTTAGCATGTCTGTTTTGAGTTGTTTTGGCAGAGTATGATGAATATTTGTGAGGTTTGTATGCTGGATTCTTCTGCTGTGCATCTGTACTTTCATTGCTTTGTTTTGAGTGATTTCTCAGAGCTACCCATGAATCATGTTACGTTGCAGTCCTCTGAGAATGAATGAAAGAAGTTAAATTACATTCTTAATTTCATTTTTCCATAACAAAGGCCATAAACTTATTTTCTCTTCTTTTGGGTTTTGTAGAATTAATAATTTTCTCCTTCCCTTTTACTCTGTTCTCTGTGTTTTGGCGAGTATGATGAATATATAGGAGTTATCTTAAGCCCGGTAATATATATTTTTATTTGGTTTGTAAATAAATAAATAAAGTTACGGACCTGATTCTCAGCGAGACCCATTTGAATGATTCCGGAGGGATTATGAAGTTGATCATAAGGATTATTTTCGTAAGCTTCCCAACCAAGAAAGTAGGCAGAATCTTGCCCATGAGAGTCGCAGCTAGCTTTCCTAGACAGCATGTTGATTGAAAGAAGCGATCAGTGTTAGATGATTGAAAGTCGAAAGAGAGATGGGAAGTTTTAGTTTGCTTTAGGGAGAGATGTGCAAAGACTATGTACTAACGAATGGACAGTTATAAAGAAAAATCTAAATAATAATTTTTAAAAAAGAACAGAATTATTTCAGTTACTTATGCACATGCTGTGGCGCAATTACGATTTATTGGTGGCACTCCACTTCTTCATTCCTAGGGATGACAATGGGTACCGTCCACTGTGGGTTTGCCACTATCAAATCCGTATTCGTATAAAATTTAAATTACGAAACTCACCTATAACCTGTTGTAGGTTTTGACGATTACCAAACCTATAATAGTATTCGACGGATTTTTTGTGCATTCCCACATTTAAAATCACAAATGCTAAAAGATACTTTTCATAAAACCTAAAAATTTTAATTATATAAATCAATATGTAGATTTATAACAATAACCCAAAATTTCACATGAAATACTCAATTCTAAATTTAATCAATGTAAATGGAAAATTGAAATTTCAACATTAGTCCCCCCCCCCCTAAAAAGAAAAACCCACACACACACAAATCCAACACCAATTCTCGATCAAACACCAATTCTCAAATTTATGTATGAAATATGCATGTCCATAAAACCGCAAAAATGCTTTCAATTAAAAAAAAAAAGATACCAAAAGCTAGTATTCAAAAGTAACAACACAATCACTACACCTGCAACAATTATCATCTTATAGTTTCATTCAATGCAAGCTCCAAAAGTTAAATCTTCAACTCATTCACTACCATTAGCGCTCATCCAATACAATTCCTATAACAATGATTTAAGGTTACTATTTTCTAAAACTAATAGTTTCTAAACATTGATTCGAAGAGCAAAATTATGATAATTGATGGTTGTCGAAGCCAGCAAAAATAAATACTTACTCTAAATAAATTGTGTACAGTGATTGAGCAGGGTCGTGTCCACAGAGATCGGTAATTATTTAAATTCTTTTAAAATATAAAATGCAAAATGGGGGAATTGTTGACAATAATAAAAATCAAATTAAAATAACCAGAACGCAAATTAAAATTGTAATTCAAATTGGGAAAAGCTCTGGTTGAAGGAATTAACTCAGCTTGATTCGACTACTGATCATTGATTCAAATATAAATCATTACTACTTATGAATAGACCGGTTATAGCTACTGAGACCCTCTAATAGCCAATCTCTCCTTAACTAGTCATAACCAAGGTACGACCGTTGGTTATTTCCCTAATCAATAGACAACCCTAGATACGATCATAGGATTTAATCAATTGACAGCCTGAAAAACCAGAGAGACACAAATCCTAATCAACAAACACATACGATGGTTTATTTAAATTAGATTGTTTATTCTCATAACACAACGCACTGTTATACTATTTGTCACAAATATTAAAATCTTCATACGATGAATCCTTTAATTGACAATAGATTAAGTTGATAATTAAATAGTGGTCAATTATCTAATTAACAAACATAATCATGACAATAATTCAGAGAATAAACAAATACCCAAAAAGCAATAAAACAATTAAAGCATAAGAAAGATCTCACAGTAGTGATGAATCAAAACTTCATTAACCTTTAACCAGAATAATAGGTTTAGTTCTTCATAGAGAGAAGAGAAAAATTTAGATCTAGGGTTTCTTTCTTTTTTCAAAAATCTCCCCTTTTTTCACAATAGATTCCTCCCTTAAATACTCTCTCTCTCTTCTCCTCTAGAGTTCTTTTTAAAATAAAATACTAATATATGAAATATTAAATTCGAATTACAAAAATAACAAAAAATACAAAACACGTTAAACTAAAAACTGCAGGTCTGTAGTTGACAGCACGCGCCCACGCCTTATCAATAAAGTTCTTCTGACGCTCATAATTTCTCTAAGAGAACAATCATCCTTAAATATCATCTTGTAGCTCAATTTTAGCACCAATCAATAACATTGCACCTACAAAAATAAAACACAAGTAAATCACTATTATTAAGTGCAAAACATCGATATTAAGGGGAGTAAACAATGCAAAACTAGTGCATAAATTGCACTCTAACAATAATTATACAATAATCCAAATTATATAATAATTATAAGAAGTATATAATAATTGTTAGAGTGCAATTTATGCACTAATTTGCATTGTTTACTTCCCTTAATATCGATGTTTTGCACTTAATAATAATGATTTACTTATGTTTTACTTTTGTAGGTGCAATTCTATTGATTTGTGATAAAATTGAGCTATAAGATGATGTTTAAAGATGATTGTTCTCTTGGAGAAATTTAGAGCGTCAAAAGAATTTTGTTGATAAAGCGTGGGCGCGTGCTGTCAACTACGAACCTGCAGTTTTTAGTTTAACGTGTTTTGTATTTTTTTATTATTTTTGTAATTACGAATTTAATATTTTAGATATTAGGATTTTATTTTAAATAGAACTCTAAAAGAGAAGAGAGAGAGAGTATTTAAGGGAGGAATTTATTGTAAAAAAGGGGGATTGGAGAAAAAGAAAGAAACCCTAGATCTAAACTTTTCTCTTCTCTTTATGAAGATCTAAATCTATTTTTCTGGTTGAAGGATAATGAAGCTTTGATTCATCACTACTGTGAGATCTTTCTTATGCTTTAATTGTTTTATTACTTTTTGGGTATTTGTTTATTCTCTGAATTATTTTCATGATTATGTTTGTTAATTAGATAATTGGCCACTATTTAATTTATCAACTTAATCTGTTGTCAATTAAAGGATTCATCGTATGAACATTTTAATGTTTGTGACAAATAACATAGCAAAGAGTTGTGTTGTGAGATTAAACAATCTAATTTAAATAAACCATCGTATGTGTTTGTTGATTAGGATTTGGGTCTCTCTGATTTTTCAGGCTGTCAATTGATTAAATCCTATGATCGTATCTAGGATTGTATATTGATTAGGGAAATAACCAACGGTCGTACCTTGGTTATCGACTAGTTAAGGAGAGATTGGCTATTAGAGGGTCTCAGTAGCTATAACCGGTCTATTCATAGGTAATAATAATTTATATTTGAATCAATGATCAGTAGTCGAATTAAGCTGAGTTAATTCCTTCAACCAGAGCTTTCTCCAATTTGAATTACAACTTTAATTTGCATTCTTGTTATTTTAATTTGATTTTTATTGTTGTCAACAATTCCCCTATTTTACGTTTTACATTTTAAAAGGATTTAATTAATTACCGATCTCTGTGAACACGACCTTACTCAATCACTATACACAATTTATTTAGAGTAAAAATTTATTTTTGCTGGCTTCGACAACCATCAATAATCCATAACTATAATTTATATTTTAATAAGTATATGATAACCCGTAAGTATGTAACAATCCATAACTATATAACAAAATTAATTTGTACATAATAATTATAATAAATATCAAAATTATTAAACTTTTAAAAAAATAATTGAAAAAAGTGAGGGTTGGTGGATACCCAGGGTGTCCGCCGGATATTTAACATATACCAAACCACTTGCAACTTGTAAAATTCCCTATAGTGGGAGAGTTTTAACATGTGGGTTTGAATGAGTTAGTGGATTTGCATATACCATTGTCATCCTATTTATTCCTTAACATTTGACAAGAATGGAAAAAGAAATGAAAAATACAGGCGTGGGCTACAACATATATGTATGTATGTGTGTGTGTAAAATATATATATATATATATATATATACATACATATATATATATGTATATATACATATATATATATGTATGTATATATATATATGTATGTATGTATATATATATATGTATGTATATATATATATGTATGTATGTATGTATATATATATATGTATGTATATATATATATGTATGTATGTATGTATGTATGTATGTATGTATGTATGTATGTATGTATGTATCAACAAACAACGTGGAAATTTATATATTAACAAACGAGGACAGTTGAATGAGTGACTTATGAGAACGACACTTTAGATCCCTAGTGATCCATTATTATTGGTTACTCCCACAACACTACAGTAGGTCCCACATATAAAGAGAAAATTAATAATTTTTTATTTGTGGTAAACCCATCCCCACACGTCAAGAGTTTGGAAATTATTTACTGATTTACGTCATCAAGTATTTGAAAATTTATTTACTCCTATCAAGAACTTGAAAATTATTTTGCCGATTCCATTTCCATATGATCTCTCTGCGGAAGAGAGAAGCTAATTTTGTATAAAGAAACAACAATATTAAAATTCTTGTAACTCTTAATACATCTAACTTGTAGAACTATAATATTAACTACTAAAAAATAAAATTTTATATCTATCTAATAATCCAAATATGAAAATGAAATTTATAAAATAATAAGTTGGTCAAAAACTTTTTACTCAAAAAAAAAAAAAAGGAACACATAAGGTTTGAAGGAGAATTAATTAGACTCGTGTCATTTAAATAATTATGTACATGGAAGGATTGAATTTATTGTTGATATTTCTTATTGAAATCACTATTTTAATAGCGACATGTTCTCTTTCACTTTTAATATCTCATTTTTCTTGAATTCTTTGCACTGCGATCAAAATGTTCAAGCAATTTAGGAAAGGAGAGATGGTAAATGTGACCTTTTCTTTTTTTTTCTTTTTTTTTTTAATGCCAATCGTACCGTTAAATAAAAAGGATTAATGTGGCTTGATTTATATGTGTCAAGTCTCTCTCTCTCTCTCTCTCTCTCTCTCTCTCTCTCTCTCTCTCTCTCTCTCTCTCTCTCTCTATATATATATATATATATATATATATATATATATATATATATATATATATATATATATATCTCACGCTTTGAGTCACAACGGTTTATATGAGTGGTTGGCCAAGCCTTTTAAACTATCTAATGCACTAAGGATGTGTTTGGTGCATGTGATTATGGTGTATTATAACACTGTTTACATTAATATAATATCAAGCCCATGTTTGGAAAAGAATTGCATTGGAATAAGGGTGTGAGCTAATGCGTCATTAGCTAAACCCAACTATGAGTCGGGTTTAGCTAATGCGTTAGTTGACGCATTAGCTTTGCTTTTTTTTTTTTTAATCCTTTTGCTTTTGACTTTTTCTTTTGTTTTTATATAATAATAATAATAAATATAATTTTTAATTTAATATAATAATATATAATATTTTTATTTTTTGTTTTTATATTATAATTATTAATATAAATTAATAAACAAATAATTTATTATTCAATAATATTATATTATTTATTATTTTTACATTATAATTTATTAATAAATTTATAACTTATTATAACTAATAAAGAATATATAAATATGAATAAATTTTAATAATATTAATTTAAAATTAATAATATAAATAATAATATAAAATATTAATACAATTTAAATATATTAATATAATATAATATATTAATAAAATATAATATTTAATTTAAATTAATTACAAAAAAATAATATAGTGAAATATAAGTGTGCAACCCAAGAGGGGGGATGAATTGGTATTTTAAAAATTATCCTAGCAAATCCAAACAACAAACAATCTAACTTCTTAATAAAATTGAAAGCAATAAGTTCAATAAAGGCACAATAACAAATGAGTAAAGGAGAAGAGAAACAAACACACGAATTTTTACGTGGTTCGGCAATCCCCGCCTACGTCCACGCCTCCAAGCGATCCAAGCTTGAGGATTTCACTATCCGAATCTTTCCAAGGCTTCAAACGTTTACAATTGACTTCAAGGTGTCAATGAACCTTTACAATAAAGAGATTATCTCTCAATCTCTTCACTCAAGTGTCTCACACACTCAAATACTTACAATTAAGATGAAGAAATGAAAGTTACACCAAAACTCACTCAAAGAGTAGATATTCAAAATGAAGAACAAGAGATGATTCAATGTTTTATGATTTGCGAATTAAGAGCTCAAGATATCTCGTGTGCTTTTTGTTTTTACTTGCTAGAGAGCTTGAAAATGAATTGGATTTGAGTTTATATAGTTTGAACTAAAAAACTAGCCGTTATGCACATTTTGGTCACAACCGGCTTACCATTTATGGAATCTGGTTAGCTGCTTTTATGTTACCGTTAAGGCAAAAATTTGAATTTCAGAATATCTGGTATGCCGCTTTTCATATCCGGTTAGCCTCTTTTAAAATCCGGATAGCCGTTTATGCTCCAGAAGCTTACTGCCCAGAATCCGGATTGCCATTTACCATATCCGGTTAGCCGCTTGCTACAGTAATTGCTATAGTGAAATATTTTCTAAATTTACAATTTGACCCCAAAACTTTGTTAACATAAATATTTCTTTATTGATTTTGATGATAATAAACTTGATTAAAATTTTCATCTTTTCATCTATTTTGACAAAGTTTTATAAAGTGTTTTTATAAAGAGTTAAGAGACAAATAGCTATCTTGCAAAATAGTTCACTGCAGCAGTTTTTGTGAAAAACGGTGATCCGACAATCTTGATAAAGGGTTAGCCGATATCAAACAGAATTAAAGACGAGTCTCTGGACCTAAACGACGATCCGATAATTTTGATAAAGGGCTCGCTGAGATCAATCAAAATTGAAGATTAGTCTCTAGACCTAAACGGCGATCCAACAAGTTTAATAAACGGCTCGCGGAGATCAATGAGAAATGAAGATTAGCCTTTGGACCTAAACGGCGATCCGACAAGTTTAATAAACGGCTTGCCGAGATCAATGAGAAATGAAGATTAGCCTCTAGACCTAAACGGCGATCCGACAAGTTTCATAAACAGCTCGCCGAGATCAAACAGAATTGAAGGCTAGTCTCTAGACTTAAACGGTGATCCGACATCTAGATAATGGCGATCCGACAATTTGAAAAATCAGCTCAACGGTCATATTGACCAGTCAAACGGCGATCCGACATCTAGTTAATGGTGATCCGACAGAGTGCAGAAAGTTAATAACGGCTAGTTTTCAGCTCCATCTATAAATAAGCTCATTCAAATTCAAACAAGAGTTGATCACAACACAACTACTGAGCTTATACTTGAGAATACAATCTTCATTAAGCTTTAAATACATTTTTGCTTCATCTATTCACATATTGGGTATCATTTTGTAATCATCTTAAATATTGTGAGAGGCAAAACAAATTTATAATCTTTTATTTTTGAGTGATTGTAAGTGTTGGGATATACTTGGGTTAAGAGATTGGGATAATCTCATGTTGTAAAGGTTATTGACACCTTGGAAGTCAAGTGTAAGCATTTGAAGCCATGGAGGCTTGCTTAGTGGAATCCTCAAGCTCGGAAAGCTTGGAGGCGTGGACGTAGGCGAGGTTAGCCGAACCACGTAAAAATCTCACTATTTGAATCTCTCTTCCTTTATCCTTTTTATTTTGGTTAACTTATTTGTCATTGTTTTGAATTTGTTTCATATTTGCATTGAGTTTTTATTTATAAATTGAATAATTTTTAGAATTCCAATTCACCCTCCTCTTAGGTTGCATAACTAGAATTTCATTTGGTATCAGAACCTTGTTCTCTTGTTAGGACTTAATCGCCTAGAGTAAAAGATCTATGGCATCCCTAAATGAATTAACCTTCAGAGAATGGCAATCCACAACTAGACCACCGTTCTTTGATGGAAAGTACTATGCTTATTGGAAAACTAAAATGAGAATCTATTTGCAAGCCTTAGATTATGAAATTTGGAAAGTTGTTTGTGATGGTCCATTCATGCCTATGTTTAAAGATGAAGTAGGAGATGATATGCCTAAACCATCAAGTCAATGGAGTGAGTTAGAAAAGAGAAAAATGTCCCTAAACTCCAAGGCTATGAATGCTTTGTTTTGTGCTCTTGATAAGAAAGAATTCCATAGAGTATCTAGTTGTGAAAGTGCACAAGAAATATGGAATAAACTTGAAGTTGTCTATGAAGGGACAAATCAAGTTAAAGAGTCTAAAATTAGTAGATACACTAGTCAATATGAGTTGTTTCAAATAGAACAAAATGAAAATACACATGTATACTAGATTCACGGACATAGTGAACACTCTAGGTGCCTTAGGGAAGACCTTCTCAAATAGCGAGAAAGTTAAGAAAATCATTAGGTCACTTCCAAAAGAATGGAGACCTAAAAGAACCACCATTGAAGAGGCCAAAAAGTTAAATATTTTACCTCTTGATGATTTAATTGGTTCTCTCATTTCATATGAAGAAGACTTGGCAGTAGAAAAATGGGATGAGAAGAAGAAGAAAATTATTACTCTCAAATCTTCAAAATATGAGAGTGATGGAGGTAGTGAACCGGATGATGAAGAGTTAGTCATGCTAGCAAAGAGGTTCAGAAAGTTTTTGAAGAAAACTGGAGAGCGAAGAAAATTCAGAAACCTTAAGAACCAAAAGGAGAAGAAAGAGGTGATCACATGCTATGAGTGCAAGAAGCCTGGCCATATAAGATTGGAGTGCCCACTTATCAACAAACTCAAGAAGAAAACCATGGTTGCAACTTGGGATGATAGCGAGGAAGATTCAAGTGATGAAGAAGGATTGCAAGAAGTATCAAACCTAGCGCTTATGGCAATAGGAGAGGATGATAATCTCAATGAGGGCTTAAAGAAAAAGAGAAATAAATGGTACTTGGACAGTGGTTGTTCAAGTCACATAACCGAAAACTATACATGGTTCTCAAGCTTCACCAAAATTGAAAATGGTGGAGACGTATCTTTTGGAGACAACTGAAAATAAAAAATTCTTGGGATTGAAAATGTTGGTAAAATCTCTTCAACTCTAATTGAAAATGTATGTTTGGTTGAGAACTTGAAACACAACTTAATTAGTATTAGTCAATTATGTGACAAAGGTTATAAAGTTATCTTTGATAAATTTAGTTGTGTTATTGAGAACTTATATGACGGTAAGATCTTGTTTGTTGGTAATAGATGTGGTAATGTTTATATCATTGACATAGAATGTGCACCTACTCTTGATAAATGATTTTCTGCATCACATGATGATAGTTGGCTATGGCATATAAGGTTAGGACATGCAAGTATGGATTTGATTTCGAAAATTTTGAAAAATGATTTAGTCAAAGGTCTTCCGAAAATTGGTTTTCTAAAGGATAAATTTGTGAAGCTTGTCAATTTGAAAAACAAATCAAAACTTCTTTCAAGAATAAAAACCATATTTCTACTTCAAAACCACTTGAACTTCTTCACATAGATCTATTTGGGCCATTTAGATATGCTAATCTAAATGGAAAATATTATGCATTTGTGATAGTGGATGATTATTCTAGATATACGTAGGTATTATTCTTAGCTAATAAGGATGATGCTCTTGATGCTTTTAAAGTGTTTTGTAAGAAATTACAAAATAAAAAAATGCATGGTATTGTATGCATTAGGAGTGATCATGGAAGAGAATTTGAAAATCATGCATTTGAGAGTTTTTGCAATAATCTTGGCATTGAGCATCAATTTTCATCACCTAGGACTCCACAACAAAATGGAGTTGTTGAGAGAAAGAATAGGTCTATTCAAGAAATGGCTAAGACTATGTTAAATGAAAATGCATTACCAAAATATTTTTGGTCTGAAGCCGTTAACACCGCTTGTTATGTTTTAAATCGGGTGTTGATTAGACCTCATCTTAACAAAACTCCTTATGAGCTTTGGAAAGATAGAAAACCTAACATTGGTTATTTCAAAGTTTTTGGATGCAAATGTTTTATTTTAAACACAAAAGATAATCTTGGTAAATTTGATCCAAAATCTTATGTTAGCATCTTTCTCGGGTATTCAAACTCAAGCAAAGCTTATAGAGTTTATAATAAAAGAACTTTAGTTGTGGAAGAATCCATGCATGTTACGTTTGATGAATCTAACCCCTCCTCTGCGGAGAAAGGAGTTGTTAATGATGATGCAGATGGAGAGTTACAAGAAGAATCATCAAAAGAGAATCAATAGAATGCACCACAAGAAAATCAAGAGGATAGACAAGAAGAACAAACAAATATAAAGCTGGAGCAATAAGAAGGTATTTCTCAAACACTCCCCAAAGAGTGGAGGTATGTCTTTTCTCACCCTAAGGATGTAATTTTAGGAGATCCCTCACGAGGTGTTACAACTATATCATCACTTAAGAATACTTGTGAGCATAATGCATTTATCTTTCAAATTGAACCCAAATCCTTTGAGGATGCAGAAAATGATGAATTTTGGATTATGGCAATGCAAGAGGACTTAAATCAATTTGAAAGAAACAATGTGTGGGAATTAGTTCCTAAATCGGAACATCAATCTGTCATAGGTACTAAATGGGTATTTAGAAATAAGATGGATGAATCCGGTGTGGTTGTAAGAAATAAAGCTAGATTAGTGGCTCAAGGTTACAACCAAGAAGAATGAATTGATTTTGATGAAACTTTTGCACCCGTAGCTAGACTAGAATCAATTAAAATGTTGTTGGCATTTGCTTGTCATAAAGATTTCATTTTATTTCAAATGGACGTGAAAAGTGCTTTCTTAAATGGTTATACTATAGAAGAAGTGTATGTAAAACAACCCCCTGGTTTGAAAATGAAAAATTTCAAAATCATGTTTATAAGTTGTTTAAAGCTTTGTATGGATTAAAACAAGCACCTAGAGCATGGTATGATAGGCTTAAGAATTTCTTGTTAGAAAATGATTTTTCCATGGGTAAAGCAGATACTACTCTCTTTGTTAAACATATGAACAAAGACATACTTATTGTTCAAATTTATGTTAATGATATTATTTTTGGTTTTACTAATGAATTATTGTGCAAAGAGTTTTCATCTTGTATGAGCAATGAATTTGAAATGAGTATGATGGGAGAGCTGAAGTATTTCCTTGGGCTGCAAATAAAACAAAATGAGGAGGAATATTCATAAATCAAGCTAAGTATGTAAGAGATCTACTCAAACGATTCGGCATTGATGACTCAAAGACCAAAAATACACCAATGAGCACAACAAAGATGAAAAAGGCAAAGAAGTGGATATCAAAATGTATCGAGGTATGATCGGATCTTTACTTTATTTGACTGCATGTAGACCCGATATCATGTTTAGTGTATATTTGTGTGCAAGATTTCAATCATGTCCCAAGGAATCCCATTTGCTTGCTGTTAAAAGAATTTTTCGTTATTTGAATGGAACCATAGATATTGGCCTTTGGTATTCTAGAGGAACTCATATAGATTTAACATGCTATTCGAATGCAGACTTTGCTGGTTATAAAGTTGATAGAAAAAGCACTAGTGGAACTTGCCATCTTCTAGGTCACTTACTTGTTTCATAGTTTAGTAAGAAACAAAATTCTATTGCACTCTCAACTACTGAGGCTGAATATATAGCTGCAGGAAGTTGTTGTGCACAAGCTCTTTGGATGAAACAAACACTTAGAGACTATGGTATTAACCTAGAACAAATTCCTATTAAGTGTGATAATACTAGTGCTATAAATCTTTCAAAGAATCCCATTCAACACTCTCGAACCAAGCATATAGAAATAAGACATCATTTCTTAAGAGATCATGTTCAAAAGAGAGATATTGCATTAGAGTTTATTTCTACGGAAAAACAACTTGCCGATATTTTTACAAAACCACTTTGCGAAGAACAATTTTTAAAAATTCGGCATGAACTTGGGATGATGAAATTTTCACATTAACATCTTTATTCATACTATTGAGTCTATTAAAATTGATTGATTTATGATTTGATACTTTAATATCTATGGAATGCTCAATCATGATGTACATGTGGAGTGTGTGTATATTTGAAAAATGTATGAATTAATTGTTGCAATACATACATGTTCATGAATTATGCATTGAACTGGCACTTAAATGATTTTGGATCAATGAAATGATCTTGAAATGTATTAATAGTTAGCCAAATATCAAAATAAATGTGCGTAATCATAAGTTATAGAAAACGGATTGTTGTTATTTCAATAAACGGCTAACCGTTTTGGGGCAGAAACAATGGGAAGTATTCTGGAGGCTATCGGTTCGCCGATAATTAATTATTGGCTCGCCGTCCTGATGCAAAATTTTGGGGGGAACTCTCTGGACCCTATCGGCTCGCCGATATGTCTATAAACGGCTCGCCGTTATGATGAAAATTTTTAGAGAGCTTTCTAGACTCTGTCGGCTCACCGATATCTCTATAACGCCTCACCGTTATCGCGCGTTAAGTGAACAGTTCATCTTCTTCTCCTTCATTTCGTTCTGTTCTCTCTCTCTCTCTCTCTCACAAACCCGCGATTGACTTTTCATCTCTCTCTCAAATCCACCATTTTTCTTGCGTTTTCTCACCAAATTGAACCTTTCAAAACCCTTTTCATCGTGTTTAGAACAAATTTAACCAATTAAAATCCATTTTTTTTTATTTTTTGAAAAATCCCAAATTTAAAACTCTAAAACCAGCCGCACTTATCTCGCCAAATTTGAACCAAATTTCTTCCATTTTCCATCACATTCCAACTTGTCTTTACTCTCTCATCACTCAAACTTCATTATTTTTTTTACAAACTAAATTTTCTCCAAACTCATCAATGGCGAAACGACCTCAAAGGCGTGCTCAAACCAAGCACACTGCTCCGCGACGTTCTAGTCCTTCCAGGCCTCCCTCTAAAGACTTCGAGTGTCTCCATTTTTCCGATGACACCTCTGCTCAGCGTTTTCATGAGAAATTCATGGGCAAACCGGTAACTCCCTCATTTTCTCTTAACATTTCGGAGTTTTCGGATATTACCATTTGTGGTCATTCTATTACTCACATGCTTAGTCATTGGAAGGAAGCCTTAAGTATCGAAGAACCCATTTATGAAAATCTAGTCCGTGTCTTTTATTCAAACATGGAATTCTCCTCTACTCGTCATGTCGAGTTTTATACGTATGTAGGAGGAATTCGTACTGCTTTTAATGAATCTGAATTGTGTAGTATTCTGGGAATCTCTTATGGAGGTTTAGATCTGTACACCGCTAGGAAAGAACTCTCATTTAGTGAATTCCGTCATGTGGATGGTGTACGGAACATTTGTCGACGTCGGGATCTTTCCGATGACATCTGTTCTTTGTCCTTTAGGTCTCAACTCCTTCATTTCCAAGTTTGAATACTTCATATCATTATCCAACACATGGTCACTCCTAGACATGGTCACACTAATGAGGTAACTAGACTTGATATTGGTCTATTAGATTCCCTCATCCGTAGACGGCATGTGAGCTTATCATATACTATTTTGTGTCATATGCTGTCCACTCCTAGAGTCTCCAACCGATCCCTTCCTTATGGCAGCATCATTACTAGGATTTTGAAATACTTTCGAATTCCTATCGCTGAGCCTGTTTATCTCGAGACCCGAAAGCTCGGCCGAGAGATTATTTCTGCGATCGGATTTTTTAAGAAGCGTGGGAAATGGGAAAATACCACATCCTCTAAGAATGAAGATACACTGCTTGCCCTAGAGGATGATCGTATGTTAAATGACGTCTATTCTGAGGATGAGTTACCTGATTTCCACCTTGGAGCTAGACCGAGTGTCCCTCGCAGAGCAGCAGCACCAGCAGCACCTGCCGCACCAGCAGCAGCATCAGCATCAGCAGCAGCTTCATCTCAGGATGACGAGCCAGCCGAGACTGCCGTCCCTCCTGCAGCATCAGCTGTTCCTGAGGATCGCTTTCAGCATTTTCTCGACAGAGTGGATGTTCTGTCCCAGCAGCAGCAGCGGCTTCAATATGATTTTGCGACCTTTCGGGAGCAAATTTCATATCAGCAGATGGAGTTACTTGCTGGCCAGCGTCGTATTCTTAGTTACTTTGGCTATGACCCCGGCAGTTCCTCTTCACAGCCTCCGTTTTAGTTTTCTGTCCTTTTGGTTTTCGCACACAGACATCACTCATTTCATGTAGTCTATTATGACATTTAGTTTTTGATTGTGTGTGTGATGCTTTTCTGATGCTCTTATGATCTTTTATGATTTTTTTTTTAGATATGTGGATTTTATTTATGATTGTGATGATATGGTTAATTGCTGTTCTTAATTATATTGATGATATGTTTGATTGTTGGAATGGAGGTTGGTTAATAAGTTGGCATATATATATATATATATGGAAGTGTTCTTAACTATTTGTATTGTTGAGGATATGTTCATTTTTAAGGGGAGATTCTGCCAAAATTTTTCCAAAATGGGTAATATCTGCACTTCTCTTTTCAATCTTTTCGTGCTTATTTCTTTTTTATGATGAAGGGAGAGATCAAATATCAAATTATTCTATTTTTTCTGTTTTGTTTATAATTAATTTTGAGATTAAAACTAAATGGACCCATAAAAATTTCACTGAGGGGGAGCACATATTTAGGGGGAACAAAATTGCACAAGTATTTGATTTAAAAAGTTTGTCATCATAAAAAAGGGGGAGATTGTTAACATAAATATTTTTTTATTGATTTTGATGATAACAAACTTGATTAAGATTGATTAATCTTTTAAAAGCTCAATATAATTGTCATCTATTTTGACAAAGTTTTATAAAGTGTTTTTATAAAGAGTTAAGAGACAAATAGTTATCTTGCAAAATAGTTCACTGCAGCAGTTTTTGTGAAAAACGGCGATCCGACAATCTTGATAAATGGTTAGCCGATATCAAACAGAATTGAAAATGAGTCTCTAGACCTAAACGGCGATCCGACAATTTTGATAAATGGCTCGCCGAGATCAATCAGAATTGAAGATTAGTCTCTGGACCTAAACGGCAATTTGACAAGTTTAATAAACGGCTGGCCGAGATCAATGAGAAATGAAGATTAGCCTCTGGACCTAAACGGCGATCCGACAAGTTTCATAAACAACTCGCCGAGATCAAACATAATTGAAGGCTAGTCTCTGGACCTAAACGGTGATCCGACATCTAGATAACGGCGATCCGACAATTTGAAAAATCAGCTCAACGGTCATATTGACCAGTCAAACGGCGATCCGACATCTAGTTAACAGTGTACAGAAAGTTAATAATGGCTAGTTTTCAGCTCCATCTATAAATAAGCTCATTCAAATTCAAACAAGAGTTGATCACAACACGACTACTGAGCTTATACTTGAGAATACAATCTTTATTGAGCTTCAAATACATTCTTACTTCATCTATTCACATATTGAGTATCATTTTGTAATCTTAAATATTGTGAGAGGCAAAACAAATTTATAATCTTTTATTTTTGAGTGATTGTAAGTGTTGGGATACACTTGGGTTAAGAGATTGGGATAATCTTTTGTTGTAAAGGTTATTGACAACTTGGAAGTCAAGTGTAAGCATTTGAAGTCTTGGAGGCTTGCTTAGTGGAATCCTCAAGCTCGGAAAGCTTAGAGGCGTGGACGTAGGCGAGGTTGGCCGAACCACGTAAAAATCTCACTATTTGAATCTCTCTTCCCTTATCCTTTTTATTGTGGTTAACTTATTTGTTATTACTTTGAATTTGTTTCATATTTGCATTGAGTTTTTATTTATAAATTGAATAATTTTTAGTCTTGGGTTGCATAACTAGAATTTCAAACTTTATAAAACTGTATTATGGCCCAAAACGTTATGAAAGCTTTCAAATAGGTCCAATTTCAGAATTTTTAAATAATGATTTGTCAATCCCAAAACTTTCTGAAATTATTATTTCACCCAAACTATGTGAAATTATAGAATGACCTAAAATATTTAAATAGTTTCAAATATGTCAAAATCTGAAATTTTAAAACAATATCAAAGGTTTTAAAATACTTTCATTTTAGTCCAAAACACTTTTATTCCATAACCTCATTTTCTTATTATAAAAACACAATTCACAAATCTTTGTTTAATCAATATATATGGTTTGTTATCATCAAAATCAATATCTATAACCATATAGGCTAGTACAGTTTAGCACCAAACATTGTACATCATTACTATAATACAATGCTAATACAATACAACATAATACAATACACCAGCATTAAAATAATACAATACAGTGTGCCAAACGCACCCTAAGTACCTTATGAGATTGATGAATCTAGTATTCCAACCTTTCATAGGTAAATTTGTTGTTGTCTACTTTAATGATATCTTAATCTATAGCCGCAATAAAGAAGAACATTTACAACATCTGCAAGATGTCTTCACAGCCTTACAGTGAGAACAACCTATATGAAAAAGTGTAGTTTTTCCACTAATAGTCTTATATTCCTAGGCTTTTTTGTAAGTGATGAAGGCATCAGAATAAACGAAGAGAAAGTGAAGGTTTTTTATGGACTTTCTACATTTTATAGGCGTTTCATTAAAGATTTCAGTACCATTACTCATCTCACTGATTAACTTGAGAAAAGGCAACTAGTTGGACAATAAGATAGAGTATAACATCTTAAAGTTGAAAGAAAGCTTAAGGATTGTACCAATCCTTGCACTCTAAGATTTCAGTAAGTTATTTGAAGTTGATTGTTATGCTTTTAAGATTAGAATTAGAATTGTCTTATCTGAGGATGTTCCCCCTTTAGCATTTTTTAACAAGAAGCTTAGCGTGACCAGAAAGAAATGGTCTACTTATGAACAAGAATTATATGTTGTTGTTCATACATTACAACAATTGGTGCCTCATTTAATTCAGAAGGTATTTTTCTTGAATAGTGATCATGAAGCTCTCAAATTCCTCAAAAATTCTTTAATGCCAAATCAAATGCATGCTTGATGGATTGCCTACGTTTATTGGTTTACCTTCTCTCTTAAGCATAAGTCAGGACAATTGAACAAAGTATCTGATGCTTTGAGCCGACAAGTAGTTTTTCTTACCTTAGTAAAAAGTGAAATTATCGGGTTTCTCTACCAGATAATGAAAATTTCAAAGAGGAATGGAAGAACTGTATCTCAAAAGATTTAAGCAAGTGGCATATATATGATGGATTCCTATTCTTTAGAGGTTGTCTATGCATTCCCTAAGGATCTTTAAGGAAGCATATAATTCGAGAGCTACATAGAGGAGGATTAGGAGGATATGGGTCGAGCTAAAAGCATTGCACTGGTAAAGGCATAATATTACTAGCCACATCTTAAAAGAGACGTCGAGAAGTTCATTAAACATTACCACGTGTCAAACAATTAAAGGCCATGCACATAATATGGGTTTATACACTCCTCTTCCCATTCTTGGCTCTTTGGGAAGATTTATTTATGGATCTCATATTAGGACTTCCATGAACTCAACGAGAAACAAATTCTATCTTTGTGGTTGTTGATCGATTTTCTAAAATAGCATACTTCATTCCATGTAATAAGACTTTTGACCTAAGGAATATTGCCTAATAGTTCTTTTGAAAGATTGTTTGCTTATATGGATTATGTCTTTGATCAAGATAGTAAATTCCTAAGCTACTTTTGGAAGACCTTGTGGAGGAGACTAAATACATCCTTCCAGTTTAATAGTAATTGTCATCTGCAGACAAATGAAAAAACTAAAGTTGTTAATCACACATTAGGCAATATTCTGCAAAGCTTCATTCAAGAAAATCCCCGCCAAAGGGATTATGTTCAACCTCAAGCAGAGTTTGCTTATAATAATGTCCCCAATTAATCAAGTGGGAAGTCAAATTTTGAGATTGTCTATGTCATACATACCCTAGATTTGGTTTTTTTTTGCCTAAATTATGTAGAATGAGCATCATTACTGACCATATGGTAGACAAAATAATCAATGTTCATGAGGAAATCAAGAAGAAATTAGAAGAATATGGTACTAAGTACAAGACAGATGCAAATAAGCATAGGTGCTTCAAATCCTTTACTTAGAAGATCAAGTGATGGTTCATCTACAAAAGGATAGACTTCCTGTTGGAAAATACAACAACCTCAAGTAAAAGAAGATTGGACCATTTCACATCCTGCAAAAAATCAATGACAATATTTCCAAAACTTTCAATATTCAAGATTTGCTCAAGTATCATTGTCCTTCACCATTGCCATGTGATTGAATCAACTAGAGGATGAGTTTTTCTATGGGGAGGAGACTAATGTAGGACATGTAGAGTCCTAGTAGGAGTTATAAGTTTAAATTCCATTTTCTAGTTTGATTATGATTTGCTTTATATTTTCTAGTTTAAGTCGTATTTGTTTTCTTAAAAGGAATCATAAGTTTATTAGGAATAGGATAATTGTAACTAGTGTAAATAGGTTTCTTATACTTGTTTCTTCACATAACTTTTTCATTAATAATATTTAGTGTTTTTCTCAATTGAGATATTTTCTCTTTTGTGAGAGCCCTCTTTCTTGAGTTTTCAATAACATTCAAGAACATATGCTAGAACAACATCTAATATTGCTTCTGCAGTACGTCATTTAGGCACTTGTTATTTTAAAAATAAACCTCCAAATCCCTTTTCATCAATGAAATTAATATTATCTATTTATATAGAGATAAGTGAATCAACATATAATAATGGCTTTATTTCCATCCACCCATTAGAAGAAATTCACAGATACGAAAGAAGGTTTGAATTTCAATTTCTAAACGGTGGAGATCCATTTGTCCATTGGGACAAACTTTTGAAGTCTTGAGTATTTTTTTCCACTTAACTGAATTAACTTTACTTAGCTGATGCGCTCGTAGAAGTTAATCTTTTCTAGTCTTTTTATTAGACTTTTGTCAAGTACTCAACTTATAAATAAAGAACCATGCAAGAGTACTCCTTGGATAACGCTCACTAATTTCTCTTCAAACGAAAATGTCTCCTCTTCATTAACTTCTTGCAGCAGCTATCATTTTTGCATTTGTGCTTGAAGAATCATCATCTCAAGATTACATTTGTCAAAATCATTATTAATTTTCTCTTTTTTGCGGGACCTTCGGCATTTTTGTTAGGCAGATGCATTATTTCGAGGAAGCTACGTCCGACCAGAGTCAATATAAAAAGGAAATCCATGGCTTTATTTTTCCATTCTTAATATGATGGATTATTGTGTGTGTGTGCTAAAAAAAAAAAGTACTCTTCTCTTAGTAGAAAAAAAGAAAGAAAGAATTCCTTCATTATACGTCCTGCATGTTTATGATCCAATTAGTCGTTGAGTTTTCTTTCTTTTTATATAAAGAAAAAAACTAACTAGACTAATTTGTGTATGTATTTCTTTCAAATATGCTTCTGAAAGGACTGAATGTTGGATAGATAGTAAAGTTTAATTTCTTCTTGACTTTTTGTTAGTGTTTTATAGAAAATGGATGAAATCCTTGGCTTATTTTGAGTTTAGTTTACTTACTTGATTCTCTTCTTGATAAAGAATTTTCAACATCACTATATCCGCATACACTCGTTTTCATTTCTTTTTTTTTTTATATATTAAACTTTCTTGTATCCGAAAATTATATTGGACCTCAATTAATCTAGATTCGAGCCGAGTAGGACCACTAAGGCACCAAAATTCTCTCAACAGCTATATTCCCAAACCTCGAACTGAGGATTTTAATTAAGATAAAACAGTCTCTTACCAACTGATCTAGCACTTGTTGGTCGTTTTCATTTCTTCATGACTAAGCAATTGCTTCTTCTTCTTTTTTTAACACGGTGGCCTTAATATTTGTAAGCAATTGCATTTTTTCATTTCTTCATGACCAAGTAATTGCTTCAAGACTAAAATAATTTGTTCAGGCCCACCACAAAATGGTTGAAAGGGTCAATAAAAAGTAAAAAAAAAAAAAAGAAATTCATGGCCTTACATTTCCATTCTTAGACATATAGTTTTTGCTTCAAAGCTCAGTTTCTTAATTCTTCTTCTTCTTCTGCATATAATTCATTATTAATTCTCCCTTGCGTTTTCAGTGAGTGTTGAGCCAAATTTACTTTCGTCTATCTTGGACTTTCCTAAAATTTTGAGAAACTCATTACGATCTTTTGGAGTTAGAGAGTTGGGGCAGTAACTCTAGTGAGTTGGGGCAGTGACCTGGATTTGGATCCCCTACTCATTTTGATTTTTCCTTTCCCATTAAAGATATATTGACAACTGTCCTTTGTTCATATGACTGCTTTGCTCAACTATTCTTTATTTTTTCTTCATTACAGTGATATCAAGTTTACAGATCCAGTTCGAAGCCGAAGATAATCGAGTTGACTCACTGAGAGAGCGTTGAACCAAATTTACTTTCATTGATCATGGAGTTTCATAAAAATTTTGAGAAACTCAATCTGGTTCTCATCGGGATTGTGGGAGTGTACGTTCAAGGCACAAAGAATCCCTTGTTCGATACAAACGCTGCAAATATGTGGTCTACGCTGCTGGCCATAGTCGTCTTCTGTTGTTCAGGAGAAATAAATTGCTCCGAACTCGCAACAGTTGTGTCTCGATCTTTGGTTTCAGTCTCGTTGATCTCCACGTTGCTTCCAGTCAAGATTGGCCTCATCATTATATACATTATATACACTGCATGGACTTTCGCAGGAAGAAGAAGAAGAAGAGTTGCATCCAATATGACGCGAAGAAGAAGAAGAGTTGCATCCAATATGACGCGAAGAAGAAGAAGAGTTGCATCCAATATGACGCTAACAAGCTATGGGCACGCTGAAGCCGAGTAAGCTTATTTTCTCTTCTTTTGGGGTTCGTAGAATTAACCATTTTCTCCTTTCCTTTTGTTTTGTTCTCTCTGTTTTCGCAGAGCATGATGAATACATGTGGGCTAATTTAAACCGAGTGTATATATGAGGTTTGTTTTGGCTTTTTAACCGCTGCTGCTGATGTTGTTCCTGCTCAGTTTTTGCAGAATGGAACAACTTCCCATTCATCAACAGCATTGTAATCCTCCAAGGTACTTATGCAAACTTTCATTGCATTTTTAATTTTGGTTTTGTTTAGTTTTTCTGTTTTCAGTTGTATTTAAGAGCTACTCCATTTTTTTCTTTATGTGTTAATATAATCTACTCCAGTTGTATTTTTAATTAGTCAGGTTGTATTACAGTCCTCAGAGAAGGAATGAAATCAGCTGAATTATATTTTTAATTTCCTCTTCCCTTAACAAAGAGCAAAAGCGTAGTTACGAGTATCTTGTTAGACTAGCATTAATCATAATTTTTTTAACTAAAGCTTTTTTTTTTTAATTAATTGAAGAAAGTTAAATTTCAGAAATCAAGGCTTTTTGAAGCCTAGTAAGCTTATTTTCCGACAATATAAGGGATGAGCAGCTGCGCTGTAATCGCACGCTATGGCTGCAGCTGTGTAGATAAAGTATTATACCAACTTGATAGCCAATATTAATATTACGCAAAAATTAATGGGACAAGTTTTGGTGGTGGTGTTATTATTATTACTACATCTTATATGTGAATCCGAGAAACCAGCACATATAATATGAATTAGTTTGTGTTTCTTCTTCCCTTTGACGATGTACTTCTACTTTCTTCGTACATTAAGAACGAGTAAGAACAACAGATTCACACACACAAAACAAGCTTCTGACTTTAACAATCATGGTTCGCCATTATTGTTCCAGAGGCATAAATAAAAATTTATGGTTTTGTACTGATCACAATTTTTCATTTCCCTCAATTTCGAACCTGAAAAAATAACCCTTGGCTCATAACATCTTCTTCCCTCTATTTATTGCTGCTTCTGCTAACCTCTCTACGAATGTATATTGACTTTTTGGCAGAAATGGAAATTTCATTTCGACGATTCTAAATCTAAATGTTTTTGGATATTTAATTCCAACCATCGCTGCTGTTGTGGGTGCAAGTATACAAGGGATAGCTCAGCCGTTGAAGGAGACACATAGAGTAAGTTTGTGTGTGTTTCTTGTGGCCATAATCGTCCACTATATTGCATTGGCATCTGAAAAGGTGTCTCAACGCAATCAAGCAAATCCTTCGCAGTTGTGGGGCCTTATTGCTATAATCTCTGGATCTCTTTCTACAGTCGCTCTGATCTCCATATTTTTCACACACTCAGTTGCTGAAATCATTTGCTACATTGCTTTGGGTTGCGCTGCTTTTATCATCGTTGCGTATCAATATGGCAGCATGTTGATGAATGCTTGTCGTTGGATGTACCACGAAATTTTGAGGCCATTTTTCTTCAACACCTTGAATTGGTTTCAAGCTAACATTCATGTATTCAACAGAGCAGCAGCAAATTCAGCGGTGTAAGTGTAGAAGTTTAAGTCTTTGTTTTAAAATTTCACCCAAGGCTTTTAGCCAAGAGATTCTACTTATTTTTGCAAATTCCAGTAGATCAAAATAAATACCTGTTCTCACGAAAGTTTATTTTCGCTCAACAATTTAATTATTGATGGTGCATGATCAGTTGGTCATATTTTATTTTTTCTCAATCATCACATGTACATATGCTTTCTTTTATTGTTACTATAAAATTTAAATATAGGTACTTCTTATATATGAAAAACGTCTGGATCACCATCTTGATTGATCGATCAATAAGGATTTTCAAATTAAATTCACTACTCCCATCACATTCGAAATTTTAGTTTTCCTTTTCCAATTGGCTCTCCACTTGATGTTAAAACCTTAAAACACATCAAAGAAATCAGATTTGCGTCATAAAAAATCATATTAGAAACAATTACATGTATTTTAACGAAATCTAAAGAAAAAAAATCAAATCTAATTTCTCTACAAGCTGCATACAATTAAAAATGAAATTAATTTCTTAGGGATATCCTGTTGATGTATAAAGATGTTAAATTGTTGATTAGTTTGTTATGCACTTTTGCTTGCGGACCTTACTTCTCTGTCGATGTTGTCGGCTTGAAACAAATCCCAAATGTTTGGGAAAGTTGGCTTCAATGTGTCATGGCAATAAACCTGACTGCAGGAATCCATAAACAATCTGCCATATTTTTCATACTTGATATATAAAAAAATAGAATACTTGGGCCACAAGAAAATGGCCCAAGTATTAATATGATATCAGCTGCAATGGCGAAGCAGTGGATTACTTGGGCCACAAGAAAATGCCACATTCTTTTTATTGCATGCATTTTGAACAAAGGTTATGCTGTTCCCTGAACAAAGGTTAGACGTGCAAACATGACTTGGCACACGATGGACGAAATGAAATTTCCCTCTGTGCAAAATAGATCATATAAATTCTTCACATGAGGAATTATTATAGATATCATATAAACCATTTTCCCTATTCACCAAAATCTGTCTTTTTTATATCATCTGTCTCGCTTTCCCCTTTTTCCCTATTATTAAAATTACAATTCATTAATCCAAAATTTGATTTTAAAACTCGGCCCAAGATGGATATTTTATTGAAATTTTGACTTTAAAATTTCCTTTTTTCCCTATTAGTGGCCCAAGATGGAACTTCCGACAGAAGACAATGGGATGGCCACAACGGGAATAATCATAATAAAAAGAAGAAGAAGAGTTGCATTACGAAGCCAATGAGGCAAATAAGCTGCCTCAGCCATCAACAGCACATTAATCCTTCAAGGTACATACTTACACTCCTGTTACGTTTTTAACTTCCGGTCCTTTTAGTTATTGTTATGAGCTAAATTTTCCATACAATTCTTTCTTTTATTCGCATGAAGCTTAATTACTTTTGGACAAACCTTTTATTTCCTTATTAATTGTTCTCGTTTTGAGAGAGCATGATGAAAACCATTATCTGAGAATTATTGTTTGATGATCAATAAACACCCCTTAATCAAGAAATAAACAAACAATAATCAAGATTGGATCAAAGAAACAAGATTAAAGGCAGCAAAAATCAATTGTAGAAAATACAAGTACAACAGAACATCACAAGTAGGGGTGGCAAAAATACTCGCTCGGTTCGGACCAGACCGTACCCAGGCGTTTTGGGCTGGGTATGAAGTTGGGCCGGTCTTGGGTATCATTTGATAAACCTGGAACCCATATTTTATTAAAAAAATATTATAAAATATATATTATTTTAAATATTTATATTTATTTGACTCATTTATTACACATATATAAAGTTTTAAATACTTAAAGTTCATATTTTCATGTCAAATTTTATTAAAATAAATTTAAAACTTATAAATTTACCAAAAATATACACATATAATATTAAAAAATATAAAATCCGGTACCCAGATTAAAGCCTAGCACAACCCGGCCTGAGCATCTATGCATCCGGGTCGGGTCCGGTCATTGCGATACCCGGACCAAGCCCGGGGTTTTGCCAACCCTAATCACAAGCGACTAAATTTAATAATCAAGAGTACAGAACCTAAATCTTCTTTTATTAGAGGAAAAGAACCCAGATGAATAAACCTGTTTACAAGCTTCACAATTAGTCATTTTATGTTGGGAAAAGAATCCACACAAATTAAGTGAAAACAAATTTTTTCCCTATTTGTGTGATTAAAAGAGGATGTGTGCCATAAATAAATAAGTAAAAAAAATAAAGGAACACAATCTAAAGCAATGAATCAACTACAAGAAAACATAGATTTTTACGCGAAAAATCTAAATTGAAAAAAATCACAGGATTGTAGTACAATATAACATTTCACTATATTAATAATGGTATTACAATACAAAATTTTTTTTCTAGATAATATTAGAAACTAACAATATTAAGAATCTCAACAATATTAACTTACAATAATAGCTTAATGTCTGTCTCTCTAATATGTAGATTATCTCAAATAACAACCAATGAGAAGATAAAATGAATATCAAGAAAGCCTTTGGTTTCAGGCTGACAATAACATCTCTTGCACAGAGCAGCCAGGGCCTAGGGGGACTAGCGTAACGGAGAATATGAAATATTTATGTTGAAGTGTGATCTCAAATTTGAGACCGAATCACAGTGTCGTTTGCCACGCACAGCGCCCGCCGATTCCTTGTTCTTTTGTAGACTGCGTGTCGGTCTCTTTCAAAGTGTTGTCGTTTTACCAACTTAGGTAATAGCACCTGCATGTTGGATCATTGTTTGACCGTTGGCTTGACCTAAGACTGTGGTCTCAGGCCCAAACTTGCTGGCCCAAAGAAAGGGCTTCTAACCGATTGATGTATTATTTAATTTAGTTATGCACACTCAGAGACATGTTTCGGTTCACTCTCATTTCAATTTATCCTAATTTCGCTTCTTTGTATTTATTCGCTATTGCTGAGTTATTCCAAAAGGATTCTCACATGTCAAAACCACTTGTCTCTTAATAAGAAAAGTAGTCATAACCAACAAAGTATTGGCTCCACTGGCAATGGAGTCCCTTTAAGTGGCTTGACTGGGTTTGCTCCCCAGTTCGAGTCGCAGGGAAGTCGCCTTTGTTGGGAGAACATGTGCCTCCCGGTTCGAGCGGGGACTTCTAGTCTGGGTTGTGGTACAGGCTTAAAGGTGTCTCCCACAGTTGGGGCCCTCCCCAGGATACCTCATGATTAATATAAAAAAAAAAAAAGTAGTCATAAAGTAGTTTTTTTTTTTTTTTTTTTTTCATGATAAAGGGCCATAAAATATTCTTGTAATGCACACCAATTTCGGCCTTGCAATTTGCAACTCAATGTTTCGCAAGGCCCAGAAAATAGAAAACGGTACTTCATCAGGAAATGCCACGTATGGAATCTTTAACTAAGAAAACAAATGATGCGTGGATGAATATTTATAAGCTTAATTTCGTGAGATAAATAGCTATGAAATTTATGTTAGAAATTTATTAGGTGTGAGAAGAATTTACTTAGTTAATTGTTTAAACTTTTTCCTCTACCTAAAATTTTTAAAAATAATGTGAACTTTTGTAAATAATTTTTTTTAAAAAAAATAAGGGGTAGACTTACACAATTTGTGAAGTGAAAAATAACTTAGACTATGTTTAGAAAATATGATTGGACTTCATTAATTTTTAGGATTAGATTGGACTAGACTGAATAATATACAATATTATCTTCTCTTTGTTACAATATTAGGCATGACTACGTTAACCTAAAAGAATTATTTAAATAGTATGATTTTCTTTAAATTATGCTACTAATTGCTAAATTTAATATTTAATATTTAATGTCATTGTAAATTAATAATTGAATAATTTTTTTGTTGTAAATAATTAATAACAGAATAATTCTTATGTTTAATATTCTATATCGATTTAAATATATTATTGAATAAAAAATTTTCATAATTGATCTTTATATTAAATACTAATGTAAATAAATTATTGAAATAAGATTTTGATATTAATCTTAAATTAAATACATGTTAAAATAAGTTAACGAATAAATTTTTATATTTAGTATATAATATAAAATTCTAGTCTTAATAAATTAGGCAATTAATTTTTGAAATTCAATTTATAATAAATATTAAATTAAATAAAATGGTAAAGACAAGTCAAGAGGATTTTATCCTAAACTCATATTAACAAGAGGATTAATAATCCCATTATTTTTGGATTAATTTTTTGGACTAAATGGCTGGTGCTGGTAGCCAAACATGCCTTAGCCCTTCGGCGACGTTAATCTTTTCGTCAGTCCTCATCTGATCACTTGTGGGCTGTGGCCGTCTATAAAACTCGTTCAAGTGTTGAGCCACCGTCCGCCGTCCACGGGACTCGTTGAAGTCGTAGTAAAAGACGATAAGCCAAATCCATCAAGTCTGAATTGCTACACTTGTGAATAAGTCGTATTGAAAAAGACTAAGAATTGACATGTTCTTAATATGTAATAATTTTACAACATTTACTTGTTTTTGCAAGTGGAAAAGATGGAATAAAACTAGCTTAAAAATTACTTTAAAATCGCTTTAAAATCGCTTATCCAGTTATTTCTCATATTTTAAAGAATTACTTAAAAATCGCTTCTCTTTTCATTATTTCTATAACTATTAGATTAATAATATAAATAGTGTTCAAATATAGAAATGAAAATTATGAATGGATTTTATTAATTTTTAGGATTAGATTATACTTGATTGAATAATAAATAATATTGTCCTTTGTTTGTTATAAATGTCGGACATGATTATGTTAAACTTAATTAAATAAAAGTTAAAATAATTATTTAAATACAGTAGCGTAATTATCTTTATATTATACTATTAAATGTTGAATTTGATATTTAATATTCAATATTATTGTAAATTAATAATTGAATAAATTTTATGTTTAATACTCAATATTGGTTTAAATATATTGTTGAATAAAAATTTTTGAAATTTGATCTTATATTAAATACTAGTGTAAATAAATTGTTGAATTAAAATTTTGATATTAATCTCAAATAAAATTCGTGTTAAAATAAGTTAATGAATAAATTTTGATATTTACTATAAAAATAAAGTTGTGATTTAAAAAAAATAGGCAATTAATTAGTTAAATCTAATTTATAATAAATATTATATCATATAAAAAGTGAAAGACAGCTAAAGAGGATTTTATTCTAAACTCATACTAAAAAGAGGATAAATAATCCCATTAATTTTGAGTTGATTTTACGTATGTGTAGGGTCATGGAAAAAAATTGGCCACTGAGTTAAATAAAAATAAAAAGAAGAAAAGGTGAAGAAGTAGAAAAAAAATCAACGTTGACTGAAGCAGCATTAACACAAACACATCTCAAGAATCCAAATAAACAAAGAATCACTTTCCTTGTGGAAAAAAATTTCCAACTCCATCTTTCTGCATATTTGACAAAGAGTTATTGACATTATAGTCCCTGATTTTGGCTAACAAAGAGTCAAACATTTCAAAATTTTGATATATAAATTTATATTATTTTAAATTTTTTACATGCAAGTATATTTTTTACCATCAAAATGACTTATTCATACGTGTGATTCAATATATTGATCATATTAATACATTTCTTATTTTAGTTAATTTAATTTATTGTAAAATTATGTATTATTTACTAACTATAATTTATGATAAATGTGAATATAAATTTAATTTCATGTTCTTAATATGTGATTAAGTTTTTTTTTGTTTCATGACACTCGTCTACTAAACAACCAGTATTTTGAATTTACAATAATAATATATTAATTCATAATCACAATTAGTTGGGAATTCTTTCCGCATCTCTTTTTTGATAACTTTGGGTTAGTAATAGAACTCAATTCCTCATTACCAGGGATATGAAGCTGACCCTAGTGGACATGTAAATAATTTTAATCAATTTATTTAACAAAAAAAATAAAAAAAATAGCTAAAAAGGATATATTTGACATTTAGACACAAACACAGGGACTGCAGTGCCTTTAATTACGTTTACACTTAATTTCATGTGTATATTGATCACTTAGGGAGTCTTTTAATTACGTGTGCTCTTAATTTCATCTGTATATTGATCACCACTTAGCGCTGGAAAAGGAGGCGAATTGGTTTGTTACGAAATCAACATAATGGATCTTCCCATTCAACAGCACGCTAATCCTTCAAGGTACGCAGACTTTCCTTGCATTTTTTCACTTTGGTTTGTAGTATGTCTGCTGCTGCCGCTGCCGCTTCTTTTTTAATATCTAATATCGTTTTGTCAATCCACCGCGGCGGGATCCCAAGTCTCTTCCGCTGCTGCATCGTCCACCGTTCAAACGCACCATGCCCCAAACGCATCGGATTGGCTGCCTCAAAAGCAAACGCACCGTATAGGGAATGGAGCAGCTGCGCTGTGGTTGCAAAGCTGCCCCAAAAGCACCATATAGGTGGTGGAGTAGCTGCCTCAATTCAAACTCACCCAGCGCACCAGCCTCAAAGGCACCTCTAGTTTCTCTTTTACCTGTGGAAGAGACTAGGGATCCGGCAGCAGTGAATGATGTAGCAGCAGCAGTTGAAGCTGAAGCTACTTTTTTTTTGTTCTGTTGAGTGCATTTTCTGCAATTGATCACTAGGTGTGTTTTATCTTGATTAATTTTTTGTGTTATTTCTCTTTCACCCGTAGTTTCTCTTTCACCCTAAAGTTTCCGACAATATAAGGGATGAGCAGCTGCGCTGTAATCGCACGCTATGGCTGCAGCTGTGTAGATCGAGTATTATACCAATTTGATAGCCAATATTAATATTATGCAAAAATTAATGGGACAAGTTTTGGTGGTGGCGTTATTATTATTACTACATCTTATATGTGATTCCGAGAAACCAGCACATATAATATGAATTAGTTTGTGTTTCTTCTTCCCTTTGACGATGTACTTCTACTTTCTTCGTACCTAAAGAACGAGTAAGAACAACAGATTCACACACACAAAACAAGCTTCTGACTTTAACAATCATGGTTCGCCATTATTGTTCCAGAGGCATAAATGAATATTTATGGTTTTGTACTGATCACAATTTTTCATTTTCCTCAATTTGGGTAAAAATTTGTTTAGTCCCTATGTTATGAGCTTAGTGCCCATTTAATCCTTATATTTTTAAGAATACCTCAAAACGTCCTTATTATTAAATATTGACACTTATGCCATTATTTTTTTATTTTTTTAGCATGCTTTTATAATTTTACACTCTTACAGTAATGTTTCTTTTTTAGATATTAATAAAAAAATTGGATTATCAAATTAAACCCAAAAATAAAATAAAAAACAAAAAAGATATATATTAATTTTTGTGGAAGCTCATGTGTGTCCAAAAAAAATTAATTTTGTAAAAAATTAAGTTATCAATTTTTTTAAAAAAATTAATATTTTAACTTCTCGGCAAAGTGTTCCACAAAAATTAATATATATATTGTTTTTATTTTATTTTTTGGTGTTAAACTGGTAATTTAATTTTTTTTAATAATGTTTAAAAAAAGGAACATTATTGTAATAGGATAATATTGTAAAAATAAGTCAAAATGAACAAAAGGGAATGGCAAGAATGTCAATAATTTAATGATAGGGATGTTTTGAGGTATTTTTAAAAATATAGGGACTAAACGGACACTAACCTCAAAGTATAGGGACTAAACAGACTTTTACCCCCCTCAATTTCGAACCTGAAAAAATAACCCTTGGCTCATAACATCTTCTTCCCTCTCTTTATTGCTGCTTCTGCTAACCTCTCCACGAATGTATATTGACTTTTTGGCAGAAATGGAAATTTCATTTCGACGATTCTGACTCAAGTTTTTGGATCTTTAATTCCAACCATCGCTGCTGTTGTGGGTGCAAGTATACAAGGGATAGCTCAGCCGTTGAAGGAGACACATAGAGTAAGTTTGTGTGTGTTTCTTGTGGCCATAATCGTCCACTATATTGCATTTGCATCTGAGAAGGTGTCTCAACGCAATCAAGCAAATCCTTCGCAGTTGTGGGGCCTTATTGCTATAATCTCTGGATCTCTTTCTACAGTCTCATTGGCCTCCACATTTTTCACACACTCAGTTGCTGAAATCATTTGTTATATTGCATTGGGTTGCACTGCTATTATCATTGTTGTGTATCAATATGGCAGCATGTTTATGGATGCTTGTCGTTGGATTTACGATGACATTTTGGGGCCATTTTTCTCCAAAATCTTGAAAAAGTTTCAAGATATATATCAATATTTATTCCACAGAACAACAGCAACGGCCAACAGTATAAGTGAAGAAGTTTAATAGAGAGATTCCACTTATATTTCAGATTTCAATAAGATCAAAACATATTCTCAATATTTGTTCTCATTAGAAGTTTATTTCCATTCAATAATATAGTTTTGATAGTGTATGGTTATGACTTAATCTTAGGCATATCCGGTTCATGTATAAAGATATTAACTTGTTGACTAATGTTATACATTTTAGCTTGCAGTCCTCGCGGCTCAATGGTGAAGATGATGTTCTTAATCTTAGGGTTTGGTTGTTTCAGCTTGCCTATTGAAGGTTATCTTGATTAGCTTGATGGTTCCAAACTTTGAGTCTCAGGCATTTCGTTATTTAACTCATATGACTAATGATTTATGATAATTCAGCCATTACACTTCACTCAAATCAACACTCTCTAGATTCGTCATTTTATTTCTATTTCTTGCATTTTCTTACTAACCAAACACTCTCTCAAGTGTTTGATAGAACCTAATTGGTGTGACATATGGCTCAACTACAATAATCTAACTAAACCCACGCTATTTTATTTTCTTAGCAAAAATCCACTTATCTAACTAAATCATTATGAAAGCAAAGTGAAAAAAGAAAAGAAAAAAAAAAGAAAAGGAAACACACTATTCATGTCATATTCTTTTAAAGATATATCGACATGTGTCCTTTGCTCGTATGACATGCTTTGCTTAACTATTGTCCATTTTTCTTCATTACAGTGATATCAAGTTTATGGAGCTTGCTATGTTACGGATTATGCAACATACACACCCAATGGTTGGCAGCCATATTCTTTTAAAAATTTTGATGGGACAAAATTTTTTTAGGTCTAGTACGTTTTGAAAAAATAACTTACAAGTCTTAATAAAATATGGTCCTAAACACAGTTCTTCATAATTTTCATAAAATTAATAATGATATTTTTAGTGCTTAATAAAAGTTTATTTAATTAAAAAAATTCATAATAATCTCAATAAATAATGTTTATTGATTTTTTAAAGTTCGGATCTGAATATGTCCCCTTTACAATTTAGTGCATGTTCTAGAAGTATATCTCAATTATAATAAATTTGGTGAATCAAGAATTTGCTCGAATGGCATCAAAATGAAACTTGAGTTTTTTTTTTCTTTTATTTTTGCCAATGAAACTGGAGTAATCTTGAAACATGAAGGAACTTGAATCCTACAAGCGAACTTGAAAAACTTGAAAGACTAAGAGCTTTAACCTACGAAGCCCCTACAGGAAAAAGAACTTGAAACTTAAGTTTAGTATTTAACTCTTATAATTCTACTGACATTTATAGTTGCAATTGATTAACAATTGTAAGGGCAAAAATCTTGCTGTATCAGTTACTGTTGAGCACTAGGAATTTGAGGGAGTATTATGAAAAAATTATGGACTTAATGGGTACATTCAAGAAAGATTAAAGATCTAGTGGTCATTCTGTAAACCGTCTAAGAAGTGAAATAGGCAACAATTTTCTCAATCAGCATTTGCTCAGAAGAAAAAAATTAAAGCCTAGTTATATTTAAGGAACTTTTTACTTTACATAATAATGTAAGGTATATAATTGTCATGTAATCATTTGATAAAAATCTAAAGATTGTGAAAAAAATTAGATTTTATTATTTTATATTTTTACAATCATTCTTTGCAGGATAATTATGTACCTTACATTATATTATTATGTAAGGTAATAAATGACTATATTTAAACAAGGGTACACATACCAAAATGAAACAAAGTTGAATAATAATGATTTGATATTAATCACCTCTCTTGTCGCGGTTGTAGGTCCAACCCAAGTTTTGCTCCTCCTTTTTATAGTAGCTCAATTAATGAGCAGTGGTCGCTAGCGTGCGTGGTAATTGCCACAAAGATAAGGGTAGTATTGTAATTTAAGTATCTCAAGTGGATTATAAAAGAAATAAGTGCTTTTCTAATTAATAAGTTGGCACATTTACCGCACTGTAAAACGCGTGTCATCCAGTGAAGCAGCGTGTGCAACAGTCGCTCGCAAGAGCTATATTACCATATCAACCATACACAACAATTTAATAATATTATAATGTATGTATATTTATTTTAAAAAATTATTATTTGAGTGATAGTTATATTAAATTCAATTATATATATAATTGAAAATTTCTGAACATGATCTTACTATAAGCCAATGCAAATGAGATCATTGAAAATTTCACTTTAGTTAATAAATGTATAATTGAGAGTATGATTGCGGCCATTGACATTTTGCATGTGCACTGTGATTATGTGTAATTTAACCCATATGAATTGACTAACAATTAGGTAAGTATCTTCTTTGATTCTGCAAAATATGTATCTAGAAGGAAAGAAAAATAGGTAACCATCAATGTTAATTGATCATTTCTATAATAAAAACATCCATAGAGTAACGTCTTTGAGACTAAAAATAATATACAATAGTTAAATGAGTATCATAATAATATATTATATATTATTATTATTATTAAGATAATAATGTAAAAAAACGCTGCACTTACCCACCTATTACCACGACAGATGAGGTAGCATCCGCTAAATAGTTGAGAAGTGTAGCGTTATTCATATTATTGATCAACTCAATATAACTAATAAATTGTTAATTTGTTGATTAATTAATAAATTGATAATATATGAAGATATTCCTTGTTATTCTAAAATATTGAGTTCATAACAGCCAAGTAAATCAACATGAAACATCACATGAGTTAGTAGTTTACCATACAGCTGTTACGGTTACAATAAAAAGGTTTATAAACTTTTATTGCATTAAATATTCAATAGCTAAATTGGTAAACTGATTTTAAAAATAAAAACAAGGTCTTAGGTTCAAAATATGATAATGGATGACACGAAGGTGTTTTTAACATGAGACGTTTTTAACATTAGTTTATTTTAATTATTTTATCCAAATAAGCTAAAAGTATCAAAATACCCACAAAATTATTTTATTTCCTTAATAAGATTATTTAATATTTAATTAAACTAATAAAATGTCTTTGTAACATAACCTCTCATGAAATTTAATGGTTAAAAAGTTTATGCTTTCACATTTTCGGGATACTGAAAATGTTAGATTATATAGGTTTTGAAACTGATGCCTTAATTATTATGGTAGATTTTTCGTTATCTTTAATGGTTGGCTAATGTTAACTCGTGAAGATACTAGAAATACTCCTCGCCTATGAGCCGATTTAAGGACAAATTTGTCTTAGAATAATTAAAATAGATACATACATATTAAATACATTTAAAATAATTATATATTCATAAAATAAACTTATTTAACAAAAAAATATATTGATATTAATTTATTTGGTTGAATCGTATGACAAATATTAATTAATTTGAACAGGAAATATGGCTCCATTTTTAATTTACGGGGTATAAACTATGAAAAGTTAAGAAAAAAATTATTATTAATTTGATATATTGTTCTGCATTCTTGTATAATTTGAACTGTTAATCTACCTATTGGCACAGTAAAAGTACTCAAAAATAGAAAAAAAAAATAGGTAAGTTCGTGGCGAATTTGACTCGTAGAGAAGGAAGAAAGTTATAAATAATAAAATTGATAAATAAAAGAAGAAATTTGATTGAAAATGAGAATCGATAAGAGCAAGCGTTGAAAAGTCAATGATTTTTAATGATTTTAAAATTTGATTTATCAATCACGAGACACTATTTTAACTGGAATCAGATTACGCAAAATAAATCATACAAATTCTGCACGTGAGGAAATATTATATACCATAAATGAACTAAGTAATCATGCATTTGTAATAGTGGCTGCATTGATTCAGCAATAACTATATGGACAAATGGAAGGAGCTAGAAGATTTTTGTTTTGATGAGAAAGGATTGAAGGAGAATATATATAGTTTAATATAATTAGCTCGATGAGTTAGCTCAGTTATACAAGATATGAGAATATGTATAGAGTTTCATTAACGAATTACGGATCACAAATTTGCCAATCTGCTTAACTGCCAGCCTGATTATTTTGCATATGAGCATATTGTAAAGTTGGCGAGTAGACTTTATTATACAATAATAGAATAGCTTTAATTGTCACATCACCTCATTTTATTTTTAATATTTTAGGAAATTAGAAGTCAAATGCGTATCTCATCAGGAAACGAAGAAGTATTTCACATCAATAGAAGCATGCATGCACGAGATGCCCCTTAAAAAGATATAGGATTTGTTTTCCCACGAGTGGTGACATGTCTCTAAAATGGCAAAACATCTTTTATTAATTAATGACAAAACATATGGCTGGATTCTAGCCAAAGCATTTTATGCTTTTTTCATTCAAGTAACCACCTTTTTAATATTGTGCAATGCAACTAAAAATTATAATAAATTTGGATTTATATAATAATAGTATACTATGTAATATGAACTGCCAAATGTATCAGAGTGGATCTAGTATACTTTATTGTATTTAGCAAGCACAATATAAATTACGTTTCTTCACTTTACAGATATGTGATTGGAAATTGGAATTGCCAACGTACTTTGGTCCATAAGGAAAAAGACCGGTTAGAATGTAAGGTAAGTAGCCAAGCAAGCAACTTTGGTATACATGAGGAAACAAAGCAGATAAAAAGTGTAGGGCCAAAAAATGGAATGTCGATGCTCTTTTATCAACAACTTTGAAAATTTAGACCTTTTTTCATTGTCATGACCACATTCTTAATTCAAAATTCTTTCTAAGTGAATTAAATCAATTGTTGCTTGCTTCAATTGCTAAGCAAATCAATGGTTCCCTACTCCCACGGCACATGAACTAGGGCATCAGACAAAGCACGGCTGCTATGACGATGATGAAAACAGACAAAGCACCATCACTAATTAATTGATATATATATATATATATATAGTTAATATCATTAATTAGAGTTAGCTAGCTAGGTTATAGTAATATTTAAAGATTAAAACAAGATTGAAATTTGAAAAAGAAGCATAAGCAATTATTTATTATTTTGTTTGAGATTCATGCACGTGCGAGGCATCAGCCTTCATCAGGTGCGGGGCCTATGCACGGCCCTGTTTCCATTCCAACATTTTTCTCCGCGTTTAACACCGCCTCTGTTAGGGCTTCTCTTATTAATGGTTACTCAAAAGCAGAAGTAAGCCAATCCCATAACACTACACCAGGTCTCGGTATTGTTATTTATTTTGTTTAGAAGTGTAAAACTTATTTAGTTTATTTGACTTGTTTTTAAATAGTATTTAATTCTAATTGAGAATGATTTGTTCTTATTCTCCAATTTTATAAAAGAAAAGTGGAGAATAAGCAATTGATGTTTTCCGATTTTTGTTTTTTCAAATAAGTCTCATAAGTCCAATTTACATAACAAAAAGACAAAAATCGTATCACTTGTCATCTAGACCCCACCACCAATATTTATTTTATAATACAATTTTTTTATTTGTTTAATCATTTTAATCATTTTTCTTTTTTCTATAATGGTAATATATTATTTTAGTAATATTTTTAGAAAATATATTTTATCCCTTTTTATGAAATAAAAATTTAAAATCACAAAAAAATAAATAAAATATATCATTATTAAAAAATCAATTTATTAAAACTTTTTTCATTATAATACTTTTTTTCCTTCACTCTCATTCATTGTCTTCACTTTTCTAACGAAACAACTAAACCCATTTTCACTTTTTCATTTTCAAACACTATTTCAGAAACAATCAACCAAACTTATTTTCACAATAAACTAATTATTTCTAGTTTATAAAACAAAAACAAAAACACATTTGAAAAAAAAAAAAACCAAACGCACCCTTTGTAATTTTTAATTTATGGTAAATCGATCCCCACCCATCAAGAGTTTGGAGATTATTTACTGATTTACTCCATCAAGAATTTGGAAATGTATTTACTCCCATCAAGGAAATTATTTTGCCTACTCCATTTCAACGTGATCTCTCTGCGAAAGAGATAAGCTAATTTTGTACAATATTAAAATTTTTGTGACTCTTAATATTTTCAATTTGTAGAAATATAATATTAACTGCCAAGTAATAAAATTTTAATATCTATGTAATAATCTAAATATGAAAATGGAATTTATAAAATAATAAGTTGTTGAAAATATTTTACTCATAAAAAAAAACACAAAAATACATAAGGTTTGAAGGAGATTTAATTAGACTCATGTCATTTAAATAATTACATGGGATTTAGGAAAAGGATTGCTACATCTCCAGTGTTTGGGGCACGAGACATGAAACTCCCTACTATTTTTAAAAAAAGAAATATAACCCCTTCCCATTAAAAAGTTTGGTTATATTTAACTAAGAAAATGTTATATTATTATTATCATTATCGTCATCATCATTATTGTTATTCATTAATGTCATTTTTACTACATTAATATAATATTATTAAATTTTATTTATTTTTAATTATTAATATTAATATTATAATTATTAATGTCATTATTATTATCACCATTATTATTGGTATATTATTATTATTATTACTATTATTATTAAAAATGTATTAATTTTATTATTTTAATTATGTTTTGTCATTATTATTATTATTATTATTATGATGCTTTTCTCAATTAAAATAAATGAAATTTATTAATGAAAATTGAATTACATGTCTTTCTTTAGAAACACTAGAGAATTTTATGTCCCTTTCCCTAAATGTTGGGAGGCTAATAGTTATTTATTTTGCTGTAAATATACAATTTTATCCTTTTTCTGTTAAAATAAACATAATTATTAACCAAAAAGAGGCTCATAAGTCCTTTTTTTTTTTAATAAATATTAGAGATTTTTATATCGCTTTCTCCAAACGTTCAGAACCTTTTTTTTTTAAGAGCCAAAGTTCATAACCTAACCGTCCTTTTTCCTTGAATTTATTCTTGATTTTCTTTATTAAAATCAATATTTTAATAGCGACCTATTCTTTTTTGCCTCTAATATCTCCCTTTTCCTGAATTCTTTGAACTGTGTCAAAATCTTCAATGAATTTAGGACAGGCGAGATGGTAAAATTGACCTTCTCTTAATTTTTAATTTTTAATTTTTATTTTTTTAATGCCAACTCCGGTAAATTAGAAAGGACAGCTGTGCAAGCATATCCGAAAACTGAAATGGCAAAAATTATAGAAGAAGGTTGGTCGAAGAAATTATTTCTTCTTCTTTGACTAAATTCCTTGTGTCGTTATTTGACAAATTTATTAGTCTCTGCATATTACTACTTCATCTCCATCGTCATCATCATCGTCAACTCATCTTCACTACTTCAATTTTTCGAGGTACACTTTTATTATTGTAAAAAAATTAAAAATAAAAACAACAATCCACTCACAAGCTGACCAAAAGTCCTGGCCATCTTTTGACATTTTGTCTTCTCTTCCTTTTTAATATCCTTTTTGTTTATAACTTTAACATTTATATTATCATTAACATGGGCTATTTCTAAAAATTTTGGGAGTAATTTGATGTTAACAAAGGAATGAATAGTGGCCAAAATGAAATTTACCTAAAAACTAAATAACTCTTCAATTTAATTACGCATCCTTGCTTCCCACTCTTATTGTTATTTTGCTTTTGCTAACAAATAGGGATGTGTATTGATGGTTTTTTACAGCAGTGAAAATTATGTATACTCAATTTCTAACATCAAAATTTTTGGATATTTCATTTCAATCCTTGTCACAGTTGTGGGTGCAAATATGCAAGGCACAACTAAGCCGCAAATATGCAAGGCACAACTAAGCCATTGATCGGAACTCATGGAGTAAGCTTGTGTGATTTTCTCCTAGCCACAATCTTTTAGTACATCGCACTTGCAGCTGATTACAAGTCTCAGTGTAATCAAGCAAATTTTTCACAATTTTTGGACTTTATTGCTCTCATCGTTGGATCTCCTTTTACTGTCTCATTAGCCTCCACATTTATTCCTCACTCAATTGATGATACCATTTTATAGATTGCATGGGTTTGTGCCGCTATTATCATTGTTATGTGTCAAAATAGGAGATCTTTTATGGATGCTTGTCGTTGGCTTTATCACAAGATCTTGAAGCCAATTTTCTTAAGCATCTTGAATTGGTTTCGAATTAATAAAAAAAAAACTCTTGGACAGAGCGGCCACGGGCACCGGTTTAACGGGGACTATGAAATACATATTTGAGGTCAAGTGTTGAATTGTGGTCTCAAATTTGAGGCCGAGCCACGGTGTCATTTGTCGTGCGTAGGGCTCGCTAGTTCGTCGTTTGTTTGTAAATCGCCTATCCGTCTTCTTTCAAATTTGTGCAAAATGACGCTGTTTTCGTTTTACCAACTAGGCGTTGGCGTTGCCCATGCAAATTGGATCAGTTAATTGGTGAAAGACTGTAATATTTGGCCCACATAGCAAAGCTGGAATAGAGCCCAAGCCTGCTGGCCCAAATTGGTTAGCATTCGTTTCATAATTTGCCGATGAAGGGTTATTTGACTTATTGATCTAAAAAATTGTTTAATTTTTTTTCGGGTAATTTTTAAAAACCTCCCCTGGGGTTTGGGCTTGTTGCAAGTAGATGGCGAGAATTGGTTTATTTGTAAAAAACCCCCTATGGTTAGTTAATTTTAACATTGACCGTTAGTTGACCGTGCAAAGACAATATTACCCTTAACAATAGTTTGTAAACAAAAATAACTAAAAAAAAAAACCAAAATTGTTGGCGCGAAAAGCACAAACCCTATTTTTTGACAATTTTATCCTTGTCAATTCCAAAGATTTACAATATCATAGGTAAAGATTATGACTATTTCATTTTTAAGTTTTTAATTTTATCTTTCTTGTAGGAACTTTAAGGAAATATCAATAATTTAAAGAGGATTTTTTAAGTTTTTAATTTTATCTTTTTTATAGGAACTTTAAGAAAATATCAATAATTTAAAGAGGGTAAAATAGCCAATAATTTTAGTTTTTTTTAGTTATTTTTGTTTACAAACTATTGTTAAGGGTAATATTGTCTTTGCACGGTCAACTAACGGTCAATGTTAAAATTAACTGACGGTAGGGGATTTTTTACAAATAAATCAATTCTCACCATCTACTTGCAACAAGCCCAAACCTCAGGGGGTTTTTTAAAATTACCCTTTTTTTTCCCTCCTGGTCCTATGCATGTTCCACGAACGTTCCCAGCGGAGAATTTTACAACATTCTTATTTGTGCAACTGGAGAAGATGGCATAAAACTAAAAGGATAAGTTCTCATTTACTCTTGAGTTGATTATCCAGTAAATTCTCACATTTTAAAGAATTACTCAAAAGTTATAAATCTTTTCCCTTCTCATTATTTCTATAACTATTGGATTAATAACATAAATAGTGATCAAACATAGAGTGATCAAACATAGAAATGAAAATTATGAATGGACTTTAGTAATTTTTAGGATTAGATTATACTTGATTGAATAATAAAGAATATTGTCTTTTGTTTATTACAAATGTCGAACATGATTATGTTAAACTTAATTTAATAAAGTTAAAACCACTATTTACATACAGTAGTATAATTATCTTTAAATTATACTACTAAATGTTGAATTTCATATTTATATACAATCTTATTGTTAATTAATAATTGAATAATTCTTATGTTTAATATTCAATACCGATTTAAATATATTATTGAATAGAAGTTTTTGATATCTGATCTTTATATTAAGTACTATTGTAAATAAATTATTGAATTAAAATTTTGATATTAATCTTAAATAAAATACATGTTAAAATAGGTTAATGAGTAAGTTTTGGTATTTAGTATAATACAAAATTCTAGTTTAAATAAATTAGGCAATTAATTTTTTAAATTTAATAAATAATAAATTCTAAAGTAAATAAAAAAGGGAAAGATAGATAAACACCATGTTATCTTAAACTCACGTTGAAAAGAGGATTAATAATTTTGGATTAATATTTGGACTAAATAGCCAGCGCTGACAGCTAAACATGACCCTTTAAGTGATATTAACCATGTAATGATCCTAAATAAATATAATGTGAAAAGGGAAAGATAAAATGTTAGTTTAATTTAAGGGGAAAGGTAATTATAGAATCTGTAAGCTATAGACTGCAGCATCAGCCGTTAGATGTGGTTGGATGTGAAGTGAGAAATCAAACAATAGAAAATGAGATTATTTAGACTACACGAGGCAACTAGATTATTGAACTGAAAGTGACTGGAAATAAAGCAAATGTCGTACTCTTCCGTTCCTGCGCACGACGTCAGGACGTGGAAAAACATTACAGTCCCTGATTTTGCCGTAAAATAATAAAAGCGAAAACTTTCAAAATTTTGATACATAAATTCATATTATTTTAAATTTTTTATGCTTAAATATCGTCAAAATGACTTATTAACACATATGATTTAACATAATAATATTAATGCATTTAATTATTAATTAGTTAATTTAATTTAAAGTAAAAATTTATGTATGATTAACCAACTCTAATTTATAACAAATATGAATATGAATTTAATTTCATGTTCTTAATATGTAGTTAATATTTTATTTTTTTCATAATACTTATCTGATATAAAATTAATAATTTCAATATTTAATAAAAATGATTAATTTACCAATAATATATAGAAAATGTTAACTCTTTAAAATAGTATTAGAGGGAGGAAAAAAAGGATAATAATAACAACTTGCCAGTCCTTGATTCTTGTTGTTAGAAGCTCGATAAATAATATCCTTATAATTATTCATTAATCTGTCAGTAGCTTGATGGCCTAGATTTTTATTAAGTTTTTTTGTATAATGATAAGTTAATAAACTACCCACGGGACAAAAGACAAATGAGACAATAACTTGGTATATATTTTTTCTATTTTGCATTTGATAATTAAATAGACAATGTTATTGTTCAAATCATGGGGATTCTTGTCCTATAAATGCTTACAATGTCTTGCATATATATATATATAAACATTAACAAAAACTAATAAGTCTAATCATTGTTCCTTTTTATTTGTTGATCATCAATGGTGACTTCCATTTCTAATAAAATTTAATTGAGATCAATAACAACTCTTGCATAAAATCAGCTTAGCAGCTGTATACATGTTGATAGTGAGAGTCAAGGAATGCTTAAGATTTAGAAGTAAAGTCATTTTGTGCTCACAATCACGATTAGCTGAGAATAATTTTCATATACCTTCTTTAATAACTTTGGGTCAGTGATAAAATTCAATTGCTAATTGCTAGAGATATAGAACGGATACTAGTGGGCATGTAAATAATTTTAATAAATTTATTTAGTACAAATTAAAAATTAGCTAATAAGGATATATTTGACATTTAATAAGGTGTTTATGGTAAAATGTTTATGGTTTTAATAAATAAATAGCTGTTGGTGTAGAGAGTATTTTCATGAATTCAAATAAACCCATCCTTTAATCTAAGTTGAAAAAATTAAAACAGGTAGGACTAGCGACTCAAAATTTATAAATCTCTGACATTTTTTTATATTACAATAAGCACGTGGACTGCAATGTAATTAAACCAATTTAATGACTGATATTTGTTTAGGGGGATCGACACTTTCACCCCTATAGAAATTAACATATACCATGTACCATTTACCTCCACCGTTTTTATAGTATAAATTTGTCTGTTTCATTTAAAAAATTAAAAAAGGAGGGGGACTGCATTAGGAGTTCAGGAGCTGAATAGGTTCGTTAGAAATCAATATGATGGATCTTCCAATTCAACAGCACGTTAATCGTTCAAGGTACGTAAACTTTCATTGCATTATTTTTCTTTTAACTTTGGCTTGTTTAGCATGTCTGTTTTGAGTTGTTTTGGCAGAGTATGATGAATATTTGTGAGGTTTGTATGCTGGATTCTTCTGCTGTGCATCTGTACTTTCATTGCTTTGTTTTGAGTGATTTCTCAGAGCTACCCATGAATCATGTTACGTTGCAGTCCTCTGAGAATGAATGAAAGAAGTTAAATTACATTCTTAATTTGATTTTTCCATAACAAAGGCCATAAACTTATTTTCTCTTCTTTTGGGTTTTGTAGAATTAATAATTTTCTCCTTCCCTTTTACTCTGTTCTCTGTGTTTTGGCGAGTATGATGAATATATAGGAGTTATCTTAAGCCCGGTAATATATATTTTTATTTGGTTTGTAAATAAATAAATAAAGTTACGGACCTGATTCTCAGCGAGACCCATTTGAATGATTCCGGAGGGATTATGAAGTTGATCATAAGGATTATTTTCGTAAGCTTCCCAACCAAGAAAGTAGGCAGAATCTTGCCCATGAGAGTCGCAGCTAGCTTTCCTAGACAGCATGTTGATTGAAAGAAGCGATCAGTGTTAGATGATTGAAAGTCGAAAGAGAGATGGGAAGTTTTAGTTTGCTTTAGGGAGAGATGTGCAAAGACTATGTACTAACGAATGGACAGTTATAAAGAAAAATCTAAATAATAATTTTTAAAAAAGAACAGAATTATTTCAATTACTTATGCACATGCTGTGGCGCAATTACGATTTATTGGTGGCACTCCACTTCTTCATTCCTAGGGATGACAATGGGTACCGTCCACTGTGAGTTTGCCACTATCAAATCCGTATTCGTATAAAATTTAAATTACGAAACTCACCTATAACCTGTTGTAGGTTTTGACGATTACCAAACCTATAATAGTATTCGACGGATTTTTTGTGCATTCCCACATTTAAAATCACAAATGCTAAAAGATACTTTTCATAAAACCTAAAAATTTTAATTATATAAATCAATATGTAGATTTATAACAATAACCCAAAATTTCACATGAAATACTCAATTCTAAATTTAATCAATGTAAATGGAAAATTGAAATTTCAACATTAGTCCCCCCCCCCTAAAAAGAAAAACCCACACACACACAAATCCAACACCAATTCTCGATCAAACACCAATTCTCAAATTTATGTATGAAATATGCATGTCCATAAAACCGCAAAAATGCTTTCAATTAAAAAAAAAAAGATACCAAAAGCTAGTATTCAAAAGTAACAACACAATCACTACACCTGCAACAATTATCATCTTATAGTTTCATTCAATGCAAGCTCCAAAAGTTAAATCTTCAACTCATTCACTACCATTAGCGCTCATCCAATACAATTCCTATAACAATGATTTAAGGTTACTATTTTCTAAAACTAATAGTTTCTAAACATTGATTCGAAGAGCAAAATTATGATAATTGATGGTTGTCGAAGCCAGCAAAAATAAATACTTACTCTAAATAAATTGTGTACAGTGATTGAGCAGGGTCGTGTCCACAGAGATCGGTAATTATTTAAATTCTTTTAAAATATAAAATGCAAAATGGGGGAATTGTTGACAATAATAAAAATCAAATTAAAATAACCAGAACGCAAATTAAAATTGTAATTCAAATTGGGAAAAGCTCTGGTTGAAGGAATTAACTCAGCTTGATTCGACTACTGATCATTGATTCAAATATAAATCATTACTACTTATGAATAGACCGGTTATAGCTACTGAGACCCTCTAATAGCCAATCTCTCCTTAACTAGTCATAACCAAGGTACGACCGTTGGTTATTTCCCTAATCAATAGACAACCCTAGATACGATCATAGGATTTAATCAATTGACAGCCTGAAAAACCAGAGAGACACAAATCCTAATCAACAAACACATACGATGGTTTATTTAAATTAGATTGTTTATTCTCATAACACAACGCACTGTTATACTATTTGTCACAAACATTAAAATCTTCATACGATGAATCCTTTAATTGACAATAGATTAAGTTGATAATTAAATAGTGGTCAATTATCTAATTAACAAACATAATCATGACAATAATTCAGAGAATAAACAAATACCCAAAAAGCAATAAAACAATTAAAGCATAAGAAAGATCTCACAGTAGTGATGAATCAAAACTTCATTAACCTTTAACCAGAATAATAGGTTTAGTTCTTCATAGAGAGAAGAGAAAAATTTAGATCTAGGGTTTCTTTCTTTTTTCAAAAATCTCCCCTTTTTTCACAATAGATTCCTCCCTTAAATACTCTCTCTCTCTTCTCCTCTAGAGTTCTTTTTAAAATAAAATACTAATATATGAAATATTAAATTCGAATTACAAAAATAACAAAAAATACAAAACACGTTAAACTAAAAACTGCAGGTCTGTAGTTGACAGCACGCGCCCACGCCTTATCAATAAAGTTCTTCTGACGCTCATAATTTCTCCAAGAGAACAATCATCCTTAAATATCATCTTGTAGCTCAATTTTAGCACCAATCAATAACATTGCACCTACAAAAATAAAACACAAGTAAATCACTATTATTAAGTGCAAAACATCGATATTAAGGGGAGTAAACAATGCAAAACTAGTGCATAAATTGCACTCTAACAATAATTATACAATAATCCAAATTATATAATAATTATAAGAAGTATATAATAATTGTTAGAGTGCAATTTATGCACTAATTTGCATTGTTTACTTCCCTTAATATCGATGTTTTGCACTTAATAATAATGATTTACTTATGTTTTACTTTTGTAGGTGCAATTCTATTGATTTGTGATAAAATTGAGCTATAAGATGATGTTTAAAGATGATTGTTCTCTTGGAGAGATTTAGAGCGTCAAAAGAACTTTGTTGATAAAGCGTGGGCGCGTGCTTTCAACTACGAACCTGCAGTTTTTAGTTTAACGTGTTTTGTATTTTTTTATTATTTTTGTAATTACGAATTTAATATTTTAGATATTAGGATTTTATTTTAAATAGAACTCTAAAAGAGAAGAGAGAGAGAGTATTTAAGGGAGGAATTTATTGTAAAAAAGGGGGATTGGAGAAAAAGAAAGAAACCCTAGATCTAAACTTTTCTCTTCTCTTTATGAAGATCTAAATCTATTTTTCTGGTTGAAGGATAATGAAGCTTTGATTCATCACTACTGTGAGATCTTTCTTATGCTTTAATTGTTTTATTACTTTTTGGGTATTTGTTTATTCTCTGAATTATTTTCATGATTATGTTTGTTAATTAGATAATTGGCCACTATTTAATTTATCAACTTAATCTGTTGTCAATTAAAGGATTCATCGTATGAACATTTTAATGTTTGTGACAAATAACATAGCAAAGAGTTGTGTTGTGAGATTAAACAATCTAATTTAAATAAACCATCGTATGTGTTTGTTGATTAGGATTTGGGTCTCTCTGGTTTTTCAGGCTGTCAATTGATTAAATCATATGATCGTATCTAGGATTGTATATTGATTAGGGAAATAACCAACGGTCGTACCTTGGTTATCGACTAGTTAAGGAGAGATTGGCTATTAGAGGGTCTCAGTAGCTATAACCGGTCTATTCATAGGTAATAATAATTTATATTTGAATCAATGATCAGTAGTCGAATTAAGCTGAGTTAATTCCTTCAACCAGAGCTTTCTCCAATTTGAATTACAACTTTAATTTGCATTCTTGTTATTTTAATTTGATTTTTATTGTTGTCAACAATTCCCCTATTTTACGTTTTACATTTTAAAAGGATTTAATTAATTACCGATCTCTGTGAACACGACCTTACTCAATCACTATACACAATTTATTTAGAGTAAAAATTTATTTTTGCTGGCTTCGACAACCATCAATAATCCATAACTATAATTTATATTTTAATAAGTATATGATAACCCGTAAGTATGTAACAATCCATAACTATATAACAAAATTAATTTGTACATAATAATTATAATAAATATCAAAATTATTAAACTTTTAAAAAAATAATTGAAAAAAGTGAGGGTTGGTGGATACCCAGGGTGTCCGCCGGATATTTAACATATACCAAACCACTTGCAACTTGTAAAATTCCCTATAGTGGGAGAGTTTTAACATGTGGGTTTGAATAAGTTAGTGGATTTGCATATACCATTGTCATCCTATTTATTCCTTAACATTTGACAAGAATGGAAAAAGAAATGAAAAATACAGGCGTGGGCTACAACATATATGTATGTATGTGTGTGTGTAAAATATACATATATATATATATATATATATATATATACATACATATATATATATATATATATATATATATAGATTTCCAAGTTGTTTGTATGTATATATATATATATATATATATGTATGTATATATATATATATATATATATGTATATATATATATGTATGTATGTATGTATATGTATGTATGTATGTATGTATGTATGTATCAACAAACAACGTGGAAATTTATATATTAACAAACGAGGACAGTTGAATGAGTGACTTATGAGAACGACACTTTAGATCCCTAGTGATCCATTATTATTGGTTACTCCCACAACACTACAGTAGGTCCCACATATAAAGAGAAAATTAATAATTTTTTATTTGTGGTAAACCCATCCCCACACGTCAAGAGTTTGGAAATTATTTACTGATTTACGTCATCAAGTATTTGAAAATTTATTTACTCCTATCAAGAACTTGAAAATTATTTTGCCGATTCCATTTCCATATGATCTCTCTGCGGAAGAGAGAAGCTAATTTTGTATAAAGAAACAGCAATATTAAAATTCTTGTAACTCTTAATACATCTAACTTGTAGAACTATAATATTAACTACTAAAAAATAAAATTTTATATCTATCTAATAATCCAAATATGAAAATGAAATTTATAAAATAATAAGTTGGTCAAAAACTTTTTACTCAAAAAAAAAAAAAAAGGAACACAAAAACACATAAGGTTTGAAGGAGAATTAATTAGACTCGTGTCATTTAAATAATTATGTACATGGAAGGATTGAATTTATTGTTGATATTTCTTATTGAAATCACTATTTTAATAGCGACATGTTCTCTTTCACTTTTAATATCTCACTTTTCTTGAATTCTTTGCACTGCGATCAAAATGTTCAAGCAATTTAGGAAAGGAGAGATGGTAAATGTGACCTTTTCTTTTTTTTTTTTTTTTTTTTTAATGCCAATCGTACCGTTAAATAAAAAGGATTAATGTGGCTTGATTTATATGTGTCAAGTCTCTTCTCTCTCTCTCTCTCTCTCTCTCTCTCTATATATATATATATATATATATATATCTCACGCTTTGAGTCACAACGGTTTATATGAGTGGTTGGCCAAGCCTTTTAAACTATCTAATGCACTAAGGATGTGTTTGGTGCATGTGATTATGGTGTATTATAACATTGTTTACATTAATATAATATCAAGCCCATGTTTGGAAAAGAATTGCATTGGAATAAGGGTGTGAGCTAATGCGTCATTAGCTAAACCCAACTATGAGTCGGGTTTAGCTAATGCGTTAGTTGACGCATTAGCTTTGCTTTTTTTTTTTTAATCCTTTTGCTTTTGACTTTTTCTTTTGTTTTTATATAATAATAATAATAAATATAATTTTTAATTTAATATAATAATATATAATATTTTTATTTTTTGTTTTTATATTATAATTATTAATATAAATTAATAAACAAATAATTTATTATTCAATAATATTATATTATTTATTATTTTTACATTATAATTTATTAATAAATTTATAACTTATTATAACTAATAAAGAATATATAAATATGAATAAATTTTAATAATATTAATTTAAAATTAATAATATAAATAATAATATAAAATATTAATACAATTTAAATATATTAATATAATATAATATATTAATAAAATATAATATTTAATTTAAATTAATTACAAAAAAATAATATAGTGAAATATAAGTGTGCAACCCAAGAGGGGGGATGAATTGGTATTTTAAAAATTATCCTAGCAAATCCAAACAACAAACAATCTAACTTCTTAATAAAATTGAAAGCAATAAGTTCAATAAAGGCACAATAACAAATGAGTAAAGGAGAAGAGAAACAAACACATGAATTTTTACGTGGTTCGGCAATCCCCGCCTACGTCCACGCCTCCAAGCGATCCAAGCTTGAGGATTTCACTATCCGAATCTTTCCAAGGCTTCAAACGTTTACAATTGACTTCAAGGTGTCAATGAACCTTTACAATAAAGAGATTATCTCTCAATCTCTTCACTCAAGTGTCTCACACACTCAAATACTTACAATTAAGATGAAGAAATGAAAGTTACACCAAAACTCACTCAAAGAGTAGATATTCAAAATGAAGAACAAGAGATGATTCAATGTTTTATGATTTGCGAATTAAGAGCTCAAGATATCTCGTGTGCTTTTTGTTTTTACTTGCTAGAGAGCTTGAAAATGAATTGGATTTGAGTTTATATAGTTTGAACTAAAAAACTAGCCGTTATGCACATTTTGGTCACAACCGGCTTACCATTTATGGAATCTGGTTAGCTGCTTTTATGTTACCGTTAAGGCAAAAATTTGAATTTCAGAATATCTGGTATGCCGCTTTTCATATCCGGTTAGCCTCTTTTAAAATCCGGATAGCCGTTTATGCTCCAGAAGCTTACTGCCCAGAATCCGGATTGCCATTTACCATATCCGGTTAGCCGCTTGCTACAGTAATTGCTATAGTGAAATATTTTCTAAATTTACAATTTGACCCCAAAACTTTGTTAACATAAATATTTCTTTATTGATTTTGATGATAATAAACTTGATTAAAATTTTCATCTTTTCATCTATTTTGACAAAGTTTTATAAAGTGTTTTTATAAAGAGTTAAGAGACAAATAGCTATCTTGCAAAATAGTTCACTGCAGCAGTTTTTGTGAAAAACGGTGATCCGACAATCTTGATAAAGGGTTAGCCGATATCAAACAGAATTGAAGACGAGTCTCTGGACCTAAACGACGATCCGATAATTTTGATAAAGGGCTCGCTGAGATCAATCAAAATTGAAGATTAGTCTCTAGACCTAAACGGCGATCCAACAAGTTTAATAAACGGCTCGCGGAGATCAATGAGAAATGAAGATTAGCCTTTGGACCTAAACGGCGATCCGACAAGTTTAATAAACGGCTTGCCGAGATCAATGAGAAATGAAGATTAGCCTCTAGACCTAAACGGCGATCCGACAAGTTTCATAAACAGCTCGCCGAGATCAAACAGAATTGAAGGCTAGTCTCTAGACTTAAACGGTGATCTGACATCTAGATAATGGCGATCCAACAATTTGAAAAATCAGCTCAACGGTCATATTGACCAGTCAAACGGCGATCCGACATCTAGTTAATGGTGATCCGACAGTGTGCAGAAAGTTAATAACGGCTAGTTTTCAGCTCCATCTATAAATAAGCTCATTCAAATTCAAACAAGAGTTGATCACAACACAACTACTGAGCTTATACTTGAGAATACAATCTTCATTAAGCTTTAAATACATTTTTGCTTCATCTATTCACATATTGGGTATCATTTTGTAATCATCTTAAATATTGTGAGAGGCAAAACAAATTTATAATCTTTTATTTTTGAGTGATTGTAAGTGTTGGGATATACTTGGGTTAAGAGATTGGGATAATCTCATGTTGTAAAGGTTATTGACACCTTGGAAGTCAAGTGTAAGCATTTGAAGCCATGGAGGCTTGCTTAGTGGAATCCTCAAGCTCGGAAAGCTTGGAGGCGTGGACGTAGGCGAGGTTAGCCGAACCACGTAAAAATCTCACTATTTGAATCTCTCTTCCTTTATCCTTTTTATTTTGGTTAACTTATTTGTCATTGTTTTGAATTTGTTTCATATTTGCATTGAGTTTTTATTTATAAATTGAATAATTTTTAGAATTCCAATTCACCCTCCTCTTAGGTTGCATAACTAGAATTTCATTTGGTATCAGAACCTTGTTCTCTTGTTAGGACTTAATCGCCTAGAGTAAAAGATCTATGGCATCCCTAAATGAATTAACCTTCAGAGAATGGCAATCCACAACTAGACCACCGTTCTTTGATGGAAAGTACTATGCTTATTGGAAAACTAAAATGAGAATCTATTTGCAAGCCTTAGATTATGAAATTTGGAAAGTTGTTTGTGATGGTCCATTCATGCCTATGTTTAAAGATGAAGTAGGAGATGATATTCCTAAACCATCAAGTCAATGGAGTGAGTTAGAAAAGAGAAAAATGTCCCTAAACTCCAAGGCTATGAATGCTTTGTTTTGTGCTCTTGATAAGAAAGAATTCCATAGAGTATCTAGTTGTGAAAGTGCAAGAGAAATATGGAATAAACTTGAAGTTGTCTATGAAGGGACAAATCAAGTTAAAGAGTCTAAAATTAGTAGATACACTAGTCAATATGAGTTGTTTCAAATAGAACAAAATGAAAATACACATGTATACTAGATTCACGGACATAGTGAACACTCTAGGTGCCTTAGGGAAGACCTTCTCAAATAGCGAGAAAGTTAAGAAAATCATTAGGTCACTTCCAAAAGAATGGAGACCTAAAAGAACCACCATTGAAGAGGCCAAAAAGTTAAATATTTTACCTCTTGATGATTTAATTGGTTCTCTCATTTCATATGAAGAAGACTTGGCAGCAGAAAAATGGGATGAGAAGAAGAAGAAAATTATTACTCTCAAATCTTCAAAATATGAGAGTGATGGAGGTAGTGAATCGGATGATGAAGAGTTAGTCATGCTAGCAAAGAGGTTCAGAAAGTTTTTGAAGAAAACTGGAGAGCGAAGAAAATTCAGAAACCTTAAGAACCAAAGGGAGAAGAAAGAGGTGATCACATGCTATGAGTGCAAGAAGCCTGGCCATATAAGATTGGAGTGCCCACTTATCAACAAACTCAAGAAGAAAACCATGGTTGCAACTTGGGATGATAGCGAGGAAGATTCAAGTGATGAAGAAGGATTGCAAGAAGTATCAAACCTAGCGCTTATGGCAATAGGAGAGGATGATAATCTCAATGAGGGCTTAAAGAAAAAGAGAAATAAATGGTACTTGGACAGTGGTTGTTCAAGTCACATAACCGAAAACTATACATGGTTCTCAAGCTTCACCAAAATTGAAAATGGTGGAGACGTATCTTTTGGAGACAACTCAAAATAAAAAATTCTTGGGATTGAAAATGTTGGTAAAATCTCTTCAACTCTAATTGAAAATGTATGTTTGGTTGAGAACTTGAAACACAACTTAATTAGTATTAGTCAACTATGTGACAAAGGTTATAAAGTTATCTTTGATAAATTTAGTTGTGTTATTGAGAACTTATATGACGGTAAGATCTTGTTTGTTGGTAATAGATATGGTAATGTTTATATCATTGACATAGAATGTGCACCTACTCTTGATAAATGATTTTCTGCATCACATGATGATAGTTGGCTATGGCATATAAGGTTAGGACATGCAAGTATGGATTTGATTTCGAAAATTTTGAAAAATGATTTAGTCAAAGGTCTTCCGAAAATTGGTTTTCTAAAGGATAAATTTGTGAAGCTTGTCAATTTGAAAAACAAATCAAAACTTCTTTCAAGAATAAAAACCATATTTCTACTTCAAAACCACTTGAACTTCTTCACATAGATCTATTTGGGCCATTTAGATATGCTAATCTAAATGGCAAATATTATGCATTTGTGATAGTGGATGATTATTCTAGATATACGTAGGTATTATTCTTAGCTAATAAGGATGATGCTCTTGATGCTTTTAAAGTGTTTTGTAAGAAATTACAAAATAAAAAAATGCATGGTATTGTATGCATTAGGAGTGATCATGGAAGAGAATTTGAAAATCATGCATTTGAGAGTTTTTGCAATAATCTTGGCATTGAGCATCAATTTTCATCACCTAGGACTCCACAACAAAATGGAGTTGTTGAGAGAAAGAATAGGTCTATTCAAGAAATGGCTAAGACTATGTTAAATGAAAATGCATTACCAAAATATTTTTTGTCTGAAGCCGTTAACACCGCTTGTTATGTTTTAAATCGGGTGTTGATTAGACCTCATCTTAACAAAACTCCCTATGAGCTTTGGAAAGATAGAAAACCTAACATTGGTTATTTCAAAGTTTTTGGATGCAAATGTTTTATTTTAAACACAAAAGATAATCTTGGTAAATTTGATCCAAAATCTTATGTTAGCATCTTTCTCGGGTATTCAAACTCAAGCAAAGCTTATAGAGTTTATAATAAAAGAACTTTAGTTGTGGAAGAATCCATGCATGTTACGTTTGATGAATCTAACCCCTCCTCTGCGGAGAAAGGAGTTGTTAATGATGATGCAGATGGAGAGTTACAAGAAGAATCATCAAAAGAGAATCAATAGAATGCACCACAAGAAAATCAAGAGGATAGACAAGAAGAACAAACAAATATAAAGCTGGAGCAATAAGAAGGTATTTCTCAAACACTCCCCAAAGAGTGGAGGTATGTCTTTTCTCACCCTAAGGATGTAATTTTAGGAGATCCCTCACGAGGTGTTACAACTATATCATCACTTAAGAATACTTGTGAGCATAATGCATTTATCTTTCAAATTGAACCCAAATCCTTTGAGGATGCAGAAAATGATGAATTTTGGATTATGGCAATGCAAGAGGACTTAAATCAATTTGAAAGAAACAATGTGTGGGAATTAGTTCCTAAATCGGAACATCAATCTGTCATAGGTACTAAATGGGTATTTAGAAATAAGATGGATGAATCCGGTGTGGTTGTAAGAAATAAAGCTAGATTAGTGGCTCAAGGTTACAACCAAGAAGAATGAATTGATTTTGATGAAACTTTTGCACCCGTAGCTAGACTAGAATCAATTAGAATGTTGTTGGCATTTGCTTGTCATAAAGATTTCATTTTATTTCAAATGGACGTGAAAAGTGCTTTCTTAAATGGTTATACTATAGAAGAAGTGTATGTAAAACAACCCCCTGGTTTGAAAATGAAAAATTTCAAAATCATGTTTATAAGTTGTTTAAAGCTTTGTATGGATTAAAACAAGCACCTAGAGCATGGTATGATAGGCTTAAGAATTTCTTGTTAGAAAATGATTTTTCCATGGGTAAAGCAGATACTACTCTCTTTGTTAAACATATGAACAAAGACATACTTATTGTTCAAATTTATGTTAATGATATTATTTTTTGTTTTACTAATGAATTATTGTGCAAAGAGTTTTCATCTTGTATGAGCAATGAATTTGAAATGAGTATGATGGGAGAGCTGAAGTATTTCTTTGGGCTGCAAATAAAACAAAATGAGGAGGAATATTCATAAATCAAGCTAAGTATGTAAGAGATCTACTCAAACGATTCGGCATTGATGACTCAAAGACCAAAAATACACCAATGAGCACAACAAAGATGAAAAAGGCAAAGAAGTGGATATCAAAATGTATCGAGGTATGATCGGATCTTTACTTTATTTGACTGCATGTAGACCCGATATCATGTTTAGTGTATATTTGTGTGCAAGATTTCAATCATGTCCCAAGGAATCCCATTTGCTTGCTGTTAAAAGAATTTTTCGTTATTTGAATGGAACCATAGATATTGGCCTTTGGTATTCTAGAGGAACTCATATAGATTTAACATGCTATTCGAATGCAGACTTTGCTGGTTATAAAGTTGATAGAAAAAGCACTAGTGGAACTTGCCATCTTCTAGGTCACTTACTTGTTTCATAGTTTAGTAAGAAACAAAATTCTATTGCACTCTCAACTACTGAGGCTGAATATATAGCTGCAGGAAGTTGTTGTGCACAAGCTCTTTGGATGAAACAAACACTTAGAGACTATGGTATTAACCTAGAACAAATTCCTATTAAGTGTGATAATACTAGTGCTATAAATCTTTCAAAGAATCCCATTCAACACTCTCGAACCAAGCATATAGAAATAAGACATCATTTCTTAAGAGATCATGTTCAAAAGAGAGATATTGCATTAGAGTTTATTTCTACGGAAAAACAACTTGCCGATATTTTTACAAAACCACTTTGCGAAGAACAATTTTTAAAAATTCGGCATGAACTTGGGATGATGAAATTTTCACATTAACATCTTTATTCATACTATTGAGTCTATTAAAATTGATTGATTTATGATTTGATACTTTAATATCTATGGAATGCTCAATCATGATGTACATGTGGAGTGTGTGTATATTTGAAAAATGTATGAATTAATTGTTGCAATACATACATGTTCATGAATTATGCATTGAACTGGCACTTAAATGATTTTGGATCAATGAAATGATCTTGAAATGTATTAATAGTTAGCCAAATATCAAAATAAATGTGCGTAATCATAAGTTATAGAAAACGGATTGTTGTTATTTCAATAAACGGCTAACCGTTTTGGGGCAGAAACAATGGGAAGTATTCTGGAGGCTATCGGTTCGCCGATAATTAATTATTGGCTCGCCGTCCTGATGCAAAATTTTGGGGGGAACTCTCTGGACCCTATCGGCTCGCCGATATGTCTATAAACGGCTCGCCGTTATGATGAAAATTTTTAGAGAGCTTTCTAGACTCTGTCGGCTCACCGATATCTCTATAACGCCTCACCGTTATCGCGCGTTAAGTGAACAGTTCATCTTCTTCTCCTTCATTTCGTTCTGTTCTCTCTCTCTCTCTCTCTCACAAACCCGCGATTGACTTTTCATCTCTCTCTCAAATCCACCATTTTTCTTGCGTTTTCTCACCAAATTGAACCTTTCAAAACCCTTTTCATCGTGTTTAGAACAAATTTAACCAATTAAAATCCATTTTTTTTTATTTTTTGAAAAATCCCAAATTTAAAACTCTAAAACCAGCCGCACTTATCTCGCCAAATTTGAACCAAATTTCTTCCATTTTCCATCACATTCCAACTTGTCTTTACTCTCTCATCACTCAAACTTCATTATTTTTTTTACAAACTAAATTTTCTCCAAACTCATCAATGGCGAAACGACCTCAAAGGCGTGCTCAAACCAAGCACACTGCTCCGCGACGTTCTAGTCCTTCCAGGCCTCCCTCTAAAGACTTCGAGTGTCTCCATTTTTCCGATGACACCTCTGCTCAGCGTTTTCATGAGAAATTCATGGGCAAACCGGTAACTCCCTCATTTTCTCTTAACATTTCGGAGTTTTCGGATATTACCATTTGTGGTCATTCTATTACTCACATGCTTAGTCATTGGAAGGAAGCCTTAAGTATCGAAGAACCCATTTATGAAAATCTAGTCCGTGTCTTTTATTCAAACATGGAATTCTCCTCTACTCGTCATGTCGAGTTTTATACGTATGTAGGAGGAATTCGTACTGCTTTTAATGAATCTGAATTGTGTAGTATTCTGGGAATCTCTTATGGAGGTTTAGATCTGTACACCGCTAGGAAAGAACTCTCATTTAGTGAATTCCGTCATGTGGATGGTGTACGGAACATTTGTCGACGTCGGGATCTTTCCGATGACATCTGTTCTTTGTCCTTTAGGTCTCAACTCCTTCATTTCCAAGTTTGAATACTTCATATCATTATCCAACACATGGTCACTCCTAGACATGGTCACACTAATGAGGTAACTAGACTTGATATTGGTCTATTAGATTCCCTCATCCGTAGACGGCATGTGAGCTTATCATATACTATTTTGTGTCATATGCTGTCCACTCCTAGAGTCTCCAACCGATCCCTTCCTTATGGCAGCATCATTACTAGGATTTTGAAATACTTTCGAATTCCTATCGCTGAGCCTGTTTATCTCGAGACCCGAAAGCTCGGCCGAGAGATTATTTCTGCGATCGGATTTTTTAAGAAGCGTGGGAAATGGGAAAATACCACATCCTCTAAGAATGAAGATACACTGCTTGCCCTAGAGGATGATCGTATGTTAAATGACGTCTATTCTGAGGATGAGTTACCTGATTTCCACCTTGGAGCTAGACCGAGTGTCCCTCGCAGAGCAGCAGCACCAGCAGCACCTGCCGCACCAGCAGCAGCATCAGCATCAGCAGCAGCTTCATCTCAGGATGACGAGCCAGCCGAGACTGCCGTCCCTCCTGCAGCATCAGCTGTTCCTGAGGATCGCTTTCAGCATTTTCTCGACAGAGTGGATGTTCTGTCCCAGCAGCAGCAGCGGCTTCAATATGATTTTGCGACCTTTCGGGAGCAAATTTCATATCAGCAGATGGAGTTACTTGCTGGCCAGCGTCGTATTCTTAGTTACTTTGGCTATGACCCCGGCAGTTCCTCTTCACAGCCTCCGTTTTAGTTTTCTGTCCTTTTGGTTTTCGCACACAGACATCACTCATTTCATGTAGTCTATTATGACATTTAGTTTTTGATTGTGTGTGTGATGCTTTTCTGATGCTCTTATGATCTTTTATGATTTTTTTTTTAGATATGTGGATTTTATTTATGATTGTGATGATATGGTTAATTGCTGTTCTTAATTATATTGATGATATGTTTGATTGTTGGAATGGAGGTTGGTTAATAAGTTGGCATATATATATATATATATGGAAGTGTTCTTAACTATTTGTATTGTTGAGGATATGTTCATTTTTAAGGGGAGATTCTGCCAAAATTTTTCCAAAATGGGTAATATCTGCACTTCTCTTTTCAATCTTTTCGTGCTTATTTCTTTTTTATGATGAAGGGAGAGATCAAATATCAAATTATTCTATTTTTTCTGTTTTGTTTATAATTAATTTTGAGATTAAAACTAAATGGACCCATAAAAATTTCACTGAGGGGGAGCACATATTTAGGGGGAACAAAATTGCACAAGTATTTGATTTAAAAAGTTTGTCATCATAAAAAAGGGGGAGATTGTTAACATAAATATTTTTTTATTGATTTTGATGATAACAAACTTGATTAAGATTGATTAATCTTTTAAAAGCTCAATATAATTGTCATCTATTTTGACAAAGTTTTATAAAGTGTTTTTATAAAGAGTTAAGAGACAAATAGTTATCTTGCAAAATAGTTCACTGCAGCAGTTTTTGTGAAAAACGGCGATCCGACAATCTTGATAAATGGTTAGCCGATATCAAACAGAATTGAAAATGAGTCTCTAGACCTAAACGGCGATCCGACAATTTTGATAAATGGCTCGCCGAGATCAATCAGAATTGAAGATTAGTCTCTGGACCTAAACGGCGATTTGACAAGTTTAATAAACGGCTGGCCGAGATCAATGAGAAATGAAGATTAGCCTCTGGACCTAAACGGCGATCCGACAAGTTTCATAAACAACTCGCCGAGATCAAACATAATTGAAGGCTAGTCTCTGGACCTAAACGGTGATCCGACATCTAGATAACGGCGATCCGACAATTTGAAAAATCAGCTCAACGGTCATATTGACCAGTCAAACGGCGATCCGACATCTAGTTAACAGTGTACAGAAAGTTAATAATGGCTAGTTTTCAGCTCCATCTATAAATAAGCTCATTCAAATTCAAACAAGAGTTGATCACAACACGACTACTGAGCTTATACTTGAGAATACAATCTTTATTGAGCTTCAAATACATTCTTACTTCATCTATTCACATATTGAGTATCATTTTGTAATCTTAAATATTGTGAGAGGCAAAACAAATTTATAATCTTTTATTTTTGAGTGATTGTAAGTGTTGGGATACACTTGGGTTAAGAGATTGGGATAATCTTTTGTTGTAAAGGTTATTGACAACTTGGAAGTCAAGTGTAAGCATTTGAAGTCTTGGAGGCTTGCTTAGTGGAATCCTCAAGCTCGGAAAGCTTAGAGGCGTGGACGTAGGCGAGGTTGGCCGAACCACGTAAAAATCTCACTATTTGAATCTCTCTTCCCTTATCCTTTTTATTGTGGTTAACTTATTTGTTATTACTTTGAATTTGTTTCATATTTGCATTGAGTTTTTATTTATAAATTGAATAATTTTTAGTCTTGGGTTGCATAACTAGAATTTCAAACTTTATAAAACTGTATTATGGCCCAAAACGTTATGAAAGCTTTCAAATAGGTCCAATTTCAGAATTTTTAAATAATGATTTGTCAATCCCAAAACTTTCTGAAATTATTATTTCACCCAAACTATGTGAAATTATAGAATGACCTAAAATATTTAAATAGTTTCAAATATGTCAAAATCTGAAATTTTAAAACAATATCAAAGGTTTTAAAATACTTTCATTTTAGTCCAAAACACTTTTATTCCATAACCTCATTTTCTTATTATAAAAACACAATTCACAAATCTTTGTTTAATCAATATATATGGTTTGTTATCATCAAAATCAATATCTATAACCATATAGGCTAGTACAGTTTAGCACCAAACATTGTACATCATTACTATAATACAATGCTAATACAATACAACATAATACAATACACCAGCATTAAAATAATACAATACAGTGTGCCAAACGCACCCTAAGTACCTTATGAGATTGATGAATCTAGTATTCCAACCTTTCATAGGTAAATTTGTTGTTGTCTACTTTAATGATATCTTAATCTATAGCCGCAATAAAGAAGAACATTTACAACATCTGCAAGATGTCTTCACAGCCTTACAGTGAGAACAACCTATATGAAAAAGTGTAGTTTTTCCACTAATAGTCTTATATTCCTAGGCTTTTTTGTAAGTGATGAAGGCATCAGAATAAACGAAGAGAAAGTGAAGGTTTTTTATGGACTTTCTACATTTTATAGGCGTTTCATTAAAGATTTCAGTACCATTACTCATCTCACTGATTAACTTGAGAAAAGGCAACTAGTTGGACAATAAGATAGAGTATAACATCTTAAAGTTGAAAGAAAGCTTAAGGATTGTACCAATCCTTGCACTCTAAGATTTCAGTAAGTTATTTGAAGTTGATTGTTATGCTTTTAAGATTAGAATTAGAATTGTCTTATCTGAGGATGTTCCCCCTTTAGCATTTTTTAACAAGAAGCTTAGCGTGACCAGAAAGAAATGGTCTACTTATGAACAAGAATTATATGTTGTTGTTCATACATTACAACAATTGGTGCCTCATTTAATTCAGAAGGTATTTTTCTTGAATAGTGATCATGAAGCTCTCAAATTCCTCAAAAATTCTTTAATGCCAAATCAAATGCATGCTTGATGGATTGCCTACGTTTATTGGTTTACCTTCTCTCTTAAGCATAAGTCAGGACAATTGAACAAAGTATCTGATGCTTTGAGCCGACAAGTAGTTTTTCTTACCTTAGTAAAAAGTGAAATTATCGGGTTTCTCTACCAGATAATGAAAATTTCAAAGAGGAATGGAAGAACTGTATCTCAAAAGATTTAAGCAAGTGGCATATATATGATGGATTCCTATTCTTTAGAGGTTGTCTATGCATTCCCTAAGGATCTTTAAGGAAGCATATAATTCGAGAGCTACATAGAGGAGGATTAGGAGGATATGGGTCGAGCTAAAAGCATTGCACTGGTAAAGGCATAATATTACTAGCCACATCTTAAAAGAGACGTCGAGAAGTTCATTAAACATTACCACGTGTCAAACAATTAAAGGCCATGCACATAATATGGGTTTATACACTCCTCTTCCCATTCTTGGCTCTTTGGGAAGATTTATTTATGGATCTCATATTAGGACTTCCATGAACTCAACGAGAAACAAATTCTATCTTTGTGGTTGTTGATCGATTTTCTAAAATAGCATACTTCATTCCATGTAATAAGACTTTTGACCTAAGGAATATTGCCTAATAGTTCTTTTGAAAGATTGTTTGCTTATATGGATTATGTCTTTGATCAAGATAGTAAATTCCTAAGCTACTTTTGGAAGACCTTGTGGAGGAGACTAAATACATCCTTCCAGTTTAATAGTAATTGTCATCTGCAGACAAATGAAAAAACTAAAGTTGTTAATCACACATTAGGCAATATTCTGCAAAGCTTCATTCAAGAAAATCCCCGCCAAAGGGATTATGTTCAACCTCAAGCAGAGTTTGCTTATAATAATGTCCCCAATTAATCAAGTGGGAAGTCAAATTTTGAGATTGTCTATGTCATACATACCCTAGATTTGGTTTTTTTTTGCCTAAATTATGTAGAATGAGCATCATTACTGACCATATGGTAGACAAAATAATCAATGTTCATGAGGAAATCAAGAAGAAATTAGAAGAATATGGTACTAAGTACAAGACAGATGCAAATAAGCATAGGTGCTTCAAATCCTTTACTTAGAAGATCAAGTGATGGTTCATCTACAAAAGGATAGACTTCCTGTTGGAAAATACAACAACCTCAAGTAAAAGAAGATTGGACCATTTCACATCCTGCAAAAAATCAATGACAATATTTCCAAAACTTTCAATATTCAAGATTTGCTCAAGTATCATTGTCCTTCACCATTGCCATGTGATTGAATCAACTAGAGGATGAGTTTTTCTATGGGGAGGAGACTAATGTAGGACATGTAGAGTCCTAGTAGGAGTTATAAGTTTAAATTCCATTTTCTAGTTTGATTATGATTTGCTTTATATTTTCTAGTTTAAGTCGTATTTGTTTTCTTAAAAGGAATCATAAGTTTATTAGGAATAGGATAATTGTAACTAGTGTAAATAGGTTTCTTATACTTGTTTCTTCACATAACTTTTTCATTAATAATATTTAGTGTTTTTCTCAATTGAGATATTTTCTCTTTTGTGAGAGCCCTCTTTCTTGAGTTTTCAATAACATTCAAGAACATATGCTAGAACAACATCTAATATTGCTTCTGCAGTACGTCATTTAGGCACTTGTTATTTTAAAAATAAACCTCCAAATCCCTTTTCATCAATGAAATTAATATTATCTATTTATATAGAGATAAGTGAATCAACATATAATAATGGCTTTATTTCCATCCACCCATTAGAAGAAATTCACAGATACGAAAGAAGGTTTGAATTTCAATTTCTAAACGGTGGAGATCCATTTGTCCATTGGGACAAACTTTTGAAGTCTTGAGTATTTTTTTCCACTTAACTGAATTAACTTTACTTAGCTGATGCGCTCGTAGAAGTTAATCTTTTCTAGTCTTTTTATTAGACTTTTGTCAAGTACTCAACTTATAAATAAAGAACCATGCAAGAGTACTCCTTGGATAACGCTCACTAATTTCTCTTCAAACGAAAATGTCTCCTCTTCATTAACTTCTTGCAGCAGCTATCATTTTTGCATTTGTGCTTGAAGAATCATCATCTCAAGATTACATTTGTCAAAATCATTATTAATTTTCTCTTTTTTGCGGGACCTTCGGCATTTTTGTTAGGCAGATGCATTATTTCGAGGAAGCTACGTCCGACCAGAGTCAATATAAAAAGGAAATCCATGGCTTTATTTTTCCATTCTTAATATGATGGATTATTGTGTGTGTGTGCTAAAAAAAAAAAGTACTCTTCTCTTAGTAGAAAAAAAGAAAGAAAGAATTCCTTCATTATACGTCCTGCATGTTTATGATCCAATTAGTCGTTGAGTTTTCTTTCTTTTTATATAAAGAAAAAAACTAACTAGACTAATTTGTGTATGTATTTCTTTCAAATATGCTTCTGAAAGGACTGAATGTTGGATAGATAGTAAAGTTTAATTTCTTCTTGACTTTTTGTTAGTGTTTTATAGAAAATGGATGAAATCCTTGGCTTATTTTGAGTTTAGTTTACTTACTTGATTCTCTTCTTGATAAAGAATTTTCAACATCACTATATCCGCATACACTCGTTTTCATTTCTTTTTTTTTTTATATATTAAACTTTCTTGTATCCGAAAATTATATTGGACCTCAATTAATCTAGATTCGAGCCGAGTAGGACCACTAAGGCACCAAAATTCTCTCAACAGCTATATTCCCAAACCTCGAACTGAGGATTTTAATTAAGATAAAACAGTCTCTTACCAACTGATCTAGCACTTGTTGGTCGTTTTCATTTCTTCATGACTAAGCAATTGCTTCTTCTTCTTTTTTTAACACGGTGGCCTTAATATTTGTAAGCAATTGCATTTTTTCATTTCTTCATGACCAAGTAATTGCTTCAAGACTAAAATAATTTGTTCAGGCCCACCACAAAATGGTTGAAAGGGTCAATAAAAAGTAAAAAAAAAAAAAAGAAATTCATGGCCTTACATTTCCATTCTTAGACATATAGTTTTTGCTTCAAAGCTCAGTTTCTTAATTCTTCTTCTTCTTCTGCATATAATTCATTATTAATTCTCCCTTGCGTTTTCAGTGAGTGTTGAGCCAAATTTACTTTCGTCTATCTTGGACTTTCCTAAAATTTTGAGAAACTCATTACGATCTTTTGGAGTTAGAGAGTTGGGGCAGTAACTCTAGTGAGTTGGGGCAGTGACCTGGATTTGGATCCCCTACTCATTTTGATTTTTCCTTTCCCATTAAAGATATATTGACAACTGTCCTTTGTTCATATGACTGCTTTGCTCAACTATTCTTTATTTTTTCTTCATTACAGTGATATCAAGTTTACAGATCCAGTTCGAAGCCGAAGATAATCGAGTTGACTCACTGAGAGAGCGTTGAACCAAATTTACTTTCATTGATCATGGAGTTTCATAAAAATTTTGAGAAACTCAATCTGGTTCTCATCGGGATTGTGGGAGTGTACGTTCAAGGCACAAAGAATCCCTTGTTCGATACAAACGCTGCAAATATGTGGTCTACGCTGCTGGCCATAGTCGTCTTCTGTTGTTCAGGAGAAATAAATTGCTCCGAACTCGCAACAGTTGTGTCTCGATCTTTGGTTTCAGTCTCGTTGATCTCCACGTTGCTTCCAGTCAAGATTGGCCTCATCATTATATACATTATATACACTGCATGGACTTTCGCAGGAAGAAGAAGAAGAAGAGTTGCATCCAATATGACGCGAAGAAGAAGAAGAGTTGCATCCAATATGACGCGAAGAAGAAGAAGAGTTGCATCCAATATGACGCTAACAAGCTATGGGCACGCTGAAGCCGAGTAAGCTTATTTTCTCTTCTTTTGGGGTTCGTAGAATTAACCATTTTCTCCTTTCCTTTTGTTTTGTTCTCTCTGTTTTCGCAGAGCATGATGAATACATGTGGGCTAATTTAAACCGAGTGTATATATGAGGTTTGTTTTGGCTTTTTAACCGCTGCTGCTGATGTTGTTCCTGCTCAGTTTTTGCAGAATGGAACAACTTCCCATTCATCAACAGCATTGTAATCCTCCAAGGTACTTATGCAAACTTTCATTGCATTTTTAATTTTGGTTTTGTTTAGTTTTTCTGTTTTCAGTTGTATTTAAGAGCTACTCCATTTTTTTCTTTATGTGTTAATATAATCTACTCCAGTTGTATTTTTAATTAGTCAGGTTGTATTACAGTCCTCAGAGAAGGAATGAAATCAGCTGAATTATATTTTTAATTTCCTCTTCCCTTAACAAAGAGCAAAAGCGTAGTTACGAGTATCTTGTTAGACTAGCATTAATCATAATTTTTTTAACTAAAGCTTTTTTTTTTTAATTAATTGAAGAAAGTTAAATTTCAGAAATCAAGGCTTTTTGAAGCCTAGTAAGCTTATTTTCCGACAATATAAGGGATGAGCAGCTGCGCTGTAATCGCACGCTATGGCTGCAGCTGTGTAGATAAAGTATTATACCAACTTGATAGCCAATATTAATATTACGCAAAAATTAATGGGACAAGTTTTGGTGGTGGTGTTATTATTATTACTACATCTTATATGTGAATCCGAGAAACCAGCACATATAATATGAATTAGTTTGTGTTTCTTCTTCCCTTTGACGATGTACTTCTACTTTCTTCGTACATTAAGAACGAGTAAGAACAACAGATTCACACACACAAAACAAGCTTCTGACTTTAACAATCATGGTTCGCCATTATTGTTCCAGAGGCATAAATAAAAATTTATGGTTTTGTACTGATCACAATTTTTCATTTCCCTCAATTTCGAACCTGAAAAAATAACCCTTGGCTCATAACATCTTCTTCCCTCTATTTATTGCTGCTTCTGCTAACCTCTCTACGAATGTATATTGACTTTTTGGCAGAAATGGAAATTTCATTTCGACGATTCTAAATCTAAATGTTTTTGGATATTTAATTCCAACCATCGCTGCTGTTGTGGGTGCAAGTATACAAGGGATAGCTCAGCCGTTGAAGGAGACACATAGAGTAAGTTTGTGTGTGTTTCTTGTGGCCATAATCGTCCACTATATTGCATTGGCATCTGAAAAGGTGTCTCAACGCAATCAAGCAAATCCTTCGCAGTTGTGGGGCCTTATTGCTATAATCTCTGGATCTCTTTCTACAGTCGCTCTGATCTCCATATTTTTCACACACTCAGTTGCTGAAATCATTTGCTACATTGCTTTGGGTTGCGCTGCTTTTATCATCGTTGCGTATCAATATGGCAGCATGTTGATGAATGCTTGTCGTTGGATGTACCACGAAATTTTGAGGCCATTTTTCTTCAACACCTTGAATTGGTTTCAAGCTAACATTCATGTATTCAACAGAGCAGCAGCAAATTCAGCGGTGTAAGTGTAGAAGTTTAAGTCTTTGTTTTAAAATTTCACCCAAGGCTTTTAGCCAAGAGATTCTACTTATTTTTGCAAATTCCAGTAGATCAAAATAAATACCTGTTCTCACGAAAGTTTATTTTCGCTCAACAATTTAATTATTGATGGTGCATGATCAGTTGGTCATATTTTATTTTTTCTCAATCATCACATGTACATATGCTTTCTTTTATTGTTACTATAAAATTTAAATATAGGTACTTCTTATATATGAAAAACGTCTGGATCACCATCTTGATTGATCGATCAATAAGGATTTTCAAATTAAATTCACTACTCCCATCACATTCGAAATTTTAGTTTTCCTTTTCCAATTGGCTCTCCACTTGATGTTAAAACCTTAAAACACATCAAAGAAATCAGATTTGCGTCATAAAAAATCATATTAGAAACAATTACATGTATTTTAACGAAATCTAAAGAAAAAAAATCAAATCTAATTTCTCTACAAGCTGCATACAATTAAAAATGAAATTAATTTCTTAGGGATATCCTGTTGATGTATAAAGATGTTAAATTGTTGATTAGTTTGTTATACACTTTTGCTTGCGGACCTTACTTCTCTGTCGATGTTGTCGGCTTGAAACAAATCCCAAATGTTTGGGAAAGTTGGCTTCAATGTGTCATGGCAATAAACCTGACTGCAGGAATCCATAAACAATCTGCCATATTTTTCATACTTGATATATAAAAAAATAGAATACTTGGGCCACAAGAAAATGGCCCAAGTATTAATATGATATCAGCTGCAATGGCGAAGCAGTGGATTACTTGGGCCACAAGAAAATGCCACATTCTTTTTATTGCATGCATTTTGAACAAAGGTTATGCTGTTCCCTGAACAAAGGTTAGACGTGCAAACATGACTTGGCACACGATGGACGAAATGAAATTTCCCTCTGTGCAAAATAGATCATATAAATTCTTCACATGAGGAATTATTATAGATATCATATAAACCATTTTCCCTATTCACCAAAATCTGTCTTTTTTATATCATCTGTCTCGCTTTCCCCTTTTTCCCTATTATTAAAATTACAATTCATTAATCCAAAATTTGATTTTAAAACTCGGCCCAAGATGGATATTTTATTGAAATTTTGACTTTAAAATTTCCTTTTTTCCCTATTAGTGGCCCAAGATGGAACTTCCGACAGAAGACAATGGGATGGCCACAACGGGAATAATCATAATAAAAAGAAGAAGAAGAGTTGCATTACGAAGCCAATGAGGCAAATAAGCTGCCTCAGCCATCAACAGCACATTAATCCTTCAAGGTACATACTTACACTCCTGTTACGTTTTTAACTTCCGGTCCTTTTAGTTATTGTTATGAGCTAAATTTTCCATACAATTCTTTCTTTTATTCGCATGAAGCTTAATTACTTTTGGACAAACCTTTTATTTCCTTATTAATTGTTCTCGTTTTGAGAGAGCATGATGAAAACCATTATCTGAGAATTATTGTTTGATGATCAATAAACACCCCTTAATCAAGAAATAAACAAACAATAATCAAGATTGGATCAAAGAAACAAGATTAAAGGCAGCAAAAATCAATTGTAGAAAATACAAGTACAACAGAACATCACAAGTAGGGGTGGCAAAAATACTCGCTCGGTTCGGACCAGACCGTACCCAGGCGTTTTGGGCTGGGTATGAAGTTGGGCCGGTCTTGGGTATCATTTGATAAACCTGGAACCCATATTTTATTAAAAAAATATTATAAAATATATATTATTTTAAATATTTATATTTATTTGACTCATTTATTACACATATATAAAGTTTTAAATACTTAAAGTTCATATTTTCATGTCAAATTTTATTAAAATAAATTTAAAACTTATAAATTTACCAAAAATATACACATATAATATTAAAAAATATAAAATCCGGTACCCAGATTAAAGCCTAGCACAACCCGGCCTGAGCATCTATGCATCCGGGTCGGGTCCGGTCATTGCGATACCCGGACCAAGCCCGGGGTTTTGCCAACCCTAATCACAAGCGACTAAATTTAATAATCAAGAGTACAGAACCTAAATCTTCTTTTATTAGAGGAAAAGAACCCAGATGAATAAACCTGTTTACAAGCTTCACAATTAGTCATTTTATGTTGGGAAAAGAATCCACACAAATTAAGTGAAAACAAATTTTTTCCCTATTTGTGTGATTAAAAGAGGATGTGTGCCATAAATAAATAAGTAAAAAAAATAAAGGAACACAATCTAAAGCAATGAATCAACTACAAGAAAACATAGATTTTTACGCGAAAAATCTAAATTGAAAAAAATCACAGGATTGTAGTACAATATAACATTTCACTATATTAATAATGGTATTACAATACAAAATTTTTTTTCTAGATAATATTAGAAACTAACAATATTAAGAATCTCAACAATATTAACTTACAATAATAGCTTAATGTCTGTCTCTCTAATATGTAGATTATCTCAAATAACAACCAATGAGAAGATAAAATGAATATCAAGAAAGCCTTTGGTTTCAGGCTGACAATAACATCTCTTGCACAGAGCAGCCAGGGCCTAGGGGGACTAGCGTAACGGAGAATATGAAATATTTATGTTGAAGTGTGATCTCAAATTTGAGACCGAATCACAGTGTCGTTTGCCACGCACAGCGCCCGCCGATTCCTTGTTCTTTTGTAGACTGCGTGTCGGTCTCTTTCAAAGTGTTGTCGTTTTACCAACTTAGGTAATAGCACCTGCATGTTGGATCATTGTTTGACCGTTGGCTTGACCTAAGACTGTGGTCTCAGGCCCAAACTTGCTGGCCCAAAGAAAGGGCTTCTAACCGATTGATGTATTATTTAATTTAGTTATGCACACTCAGAGACATGTTTCGGTTCACTCTCATTTCAATTTATCCTAATTTCGCTTCTTTGTATTTATTCGCTATTGCTGAGTTATTCCAAAAGGATTCTCACATGTCAAAACCACTTGTCTCTTAATAAGAAAAGTAGTCATAACCAACAAAGTATTGGCTCCACTGGCAATGGAGTCCCCTTAAGTGGCTTGACTGGGTTTGCTCCCCAGTTCGAGTCGCAGGGAAGTCGCCTTTGTTGGGAGAACATGTGCCTCCCGGTTCGAGCGGGGACTTCTAGTCTGGGTTGTGGTACAGGCTTAAAGGTGTCTCCCACAGTTGGGGCCCTCCCCAGGATACCTCATGATTAATATAAAAAAAAAAAAAAGTAGTCATAAAGTAGTTTTTTTTTTTTTTTTTTTTCATGATAAAGGGCCATAAAATATTCTTGTAATGCACACCAATTTCGGCCTTGCAATTTGCAACTCAATGTTTCGCAAGGCCCAGAAAATAGAAAACGGTACTTCATCAGGAAATGCCACGTATGGAATCTTTAACTAAGAAAACAAATGATGCGTGGATGAATATTTATAAGCTTAATTTCGTGAGATAAATAGCTATGAAATTTATGTTAGAAATTTATTAGGTGTGAGAAGAATTTACTTAGTTAATTGTTTAAACTTTTTCCTCTACCTAAAATTTTTAAAAATAATGTGAATTTTTGTAAATAATTTTTTTTAAAAAAAATAAGGGGTAGACTTACACAATTTGTGAAGTGAAAAATAACTTAGACTATGTTTAGAAAATATGATTGGACTTCATTAATTTTTAGGATTAGATTGGACTAGACTGAATAATATACAATATTATCTTCTCTTTGTTACAATATTAGGCATGACTACGTTAACCTAAAAGAATTATTTAAATAGTATGATTTTCTTTAAATTATGCTACTAATTGCTAAATTTAATATTTAATATTTAATGTCATTGTAAATTAATAATTGAATAATTTTTTTGTTGTAAATAATTAATAACAGAATAATTCTTATGTTTAATATTCTATATCGATTTAAATATATTATTGAATAAAAAATTTTCATAATTGATCTTTATATTAAATACTAATGTAAATAAATTATTGAAATAAGATTTTGATATTAATCTTAAATTAAATACATGTTAAAATAAGTTAACGAATAAATTTTTATATTTAGTATATAATATAAAATTCTAGTCTTAATAAATTAGGCAATTAATTTTTGAAATTCAATTTATAATAAATATTAAATTAAATAAAATGGTAAAGACAAGTCAAGAGGATTTTATCCTAAACTCATATTAACAAGAGGATTAATAATCCCATTATTTTTGGATTAATTTTTTGGACTAAATGGCTGGTGCTGGTAGCCAAACATGCCTTAGCCCTTCGGCGACGTTAATCTTTTCGTCAGTCCTCATCTGATCACTTGTGGGCTGTGGCCGTCTATAAAACTCGTTCAAGTGTTGAGCCACCGTCCGCCGTCCACGGGACTCGTTGAAGTCGTAGTAAAAGACGATAAGCCAAATCCATCAAGTCTGAATTGCTACACTTGTGAATAAGTCGTATTGAAAAAGACTAAGAATTGACATGTTCTTAATATGTAATAATTTTACAACATTTACTTGTTTTTGCAAGTGGAAAAGATGGAATAAAACTAGCTTAAAAATTACTTTAAAATCGCTTTAAAATCGCTTATCCAGTTATTTCTCATATTTTAAAGAATTACTTAAAAATCGCTTCTCTTTTCATTATTTCTATAACTATTAGATTAATAATATAAATAGTGTTCAAATATAGAAATGAAAATTATGAATGGATTTTATTAATTTTTAGGATTAGATTATACTTGATTGAATAATAAATAATATTGTCCTTTGTTTGTTATAAATGTCGGACATGATTATGTTAAACTTAATTAAATAAAAGTTAAAATAATTATTTAAATACAGTAGCGTAATTATCTTTATATTATACTATTAAATGTTGAATTTGATATTTAATATTCAATATTATTGTAAATTAATAATTGAATAAATTTTATGTTTAATACTCAATATTGGTTTAAATATATTGTTGAATAAAAATTTTTGAAATTTGATCTTATATTAAATACTAGTGTAAATAAATTGTTGAATTAAAATTTTGATATTAATCTCAAATAAAATTCGTGTTAAAATAAGTTAATGAATAAATTTTGATATTTACTATAAAAATAAAGTTGTGATTTAAAAAAAATAGGCAATTAATTTGTTAAATCTAATTTATAATAAATATTATATCATATAAAAAGTGAAAGACAGCTAAAGAGGATTTTATTCTAAACTCATACTAAAAAGAGGATAAATAATCCCATTAATTTTGAGTTGATTTTACGTATGTGTAGGGTCATGGAAAAAAATTGGCCACTGAGTTAAATAAAAATAAAAAGAAGAAAAGGTGAAGAAGTAGAAAAAAAATCAACGTTGACTGAAGCAGCATTAACACAAACACATCTCAAGAATCCAAATAAACAAAGAATCACTTTCCTTGTGGAAAAAAATTTCCAACTCCATCTTTCTGCATATTTGACAAAGAGTTATTGACATTATAGTCCCTGATTTTGGCTAACAAAGAGTCAAACATTTCAAAATTTTGATATATAAATTTATATTATTTTAAATTTTTTACATGCAAGTATATTTTTTACCATCAAAATGACTTATTCATACGTGTGATTCAATATATTGATCATATTAATACATTTCTTATTTTAGTTAATTTAATTTATTGTAAAATTATGTATTATTTACTAACTATAATTTATGATAAATGTGAATATAAATTTAATTTCATGTTCTTAATATGTGATTAAGTTTTTTTTTGTTTCATGACACTCGTCTACTAAACAACCAGTATTTTGAATTTACAATAATAATATATTAATTCATAATCACAATTAGTTGGGAATTCTTTCCGCATCTCTTTTTTGATAACTTTGGGTTAGTAATAGAACTCAATTCCTCATTACCAGGGATATGAAGCTGACCCTAGTGGACATGTAAATAATTTTAATCAATTTATTTAACAAAAAAAATAAAAAAAATAGCTAAAAAGGATATATTTGACATTTAGACACAAACACAGGGACTGCAGTGCCTTTAATTACGTTTACACTTAATTTCATGTGTATATTGATCACTTAGGGAGTCTTTTAATTACGTGTGCTCTTAATTTCATCTGTATATTGATCACCACTTAGCGCTGGAAAAGGAGGCGAATTGGTTTGTTACGAAATCAACATAATGGATCTTCCCATTCAACAGCACGCTAATCCTTCAAGGTACGCAGACTTTCCTTGCATTTTTTCACTTTGGTTTGTAGTATGTCTGCTGCTGCCGCTGCCGCTTCTTTTTTAATATCTAATATCGTTTTGTCAATCCACCGCGGCGGGATCCCAAGTCTCTTCCGCTGCTGCATCGTCCACCGTTCAAACGCACCATGCCCCAAACGCATCGGATTGGCTGCCTCAAAAGCAAACGCACCGTATAGGGAATGGAGCAGCTGCGCTGTGGTTGCAAAGCTGCCCCAAAAGCACCATATAGGTGGTGGAGTAGCTGCCTCAATTCAAACTCACCCAGCGCACCAGCCTCAAAGGCACCTCTAGTTTCTCTTTTACCTGTGGAAGAGACTAGGGATCCGGCAGCAGTGAATGATGTAGCAGCAGCAGTTGAAGCTGAAGCTACTTTTTTTTTGTTCTGTTGAGTGCATTTTCTGCAATTGATCACTAGGTGTGTTTTATCTTGATTAATTTTTTGTGTTATTTCTCTTTCACCCGTAGTTTCTCTTTCACCCTAAAGTTTCCGACAATATAAGGGATGAGCAGCTGCGCTGTAATCGCACGCTATGGCTGCAGCTGTGTAGATCGAGTATTATACCAATTTGATAGCCAATATTAATATTATGCAAAAATTAATGGGACAAGTTTTGGTGGTGGCGTTATTATTATTACTACATCTTATATGTGATTCCGAGAAACCAGCACATATAATATGAATTAGTTTGTGTTTCTTCTTCCCTTTGACGATGTACTTCTACTTTCTTCGTACCTAAAGAACGAGTAAGAACAACAGATTCACACACACAAAACAAGCTTCTGACTTTAACAATCATGGTTCGCCATTATTGTTCCAGAGGCATAAATGAATATTTATGGTTTTGTACTGATCACAATTTTTCATTTTCCTCAATTTGGGTAAAAATTTGTTTAGTCCCTATGTTATGAGCTTAGTGCCCATTTAATCCTTATATTTTTAAGAATACCTCAAAACGTCCTTATTATTAAATATTGACACTTATGCCATTATTTTTTTTATTTTTTTAGCATGCTTTTATAATTTTACACTCTTACAGTAATGTTTCTTTTTTAGATATTAATAAAAAAATTGGATTATCAAATTAAACCCAAAAATAAAATAAAAAACAAAAAAGATATATATTAATTTTTGTGGAAGCTCATGTGTGTCCAAAAAAAATTAATTTTGTAAAAAATTAAGTTATCAATTTTTTTAAAAAAATTAATATTTTAACTTCTCGGCAAAGTGTTCCACAAAAATTAATATATATATTGTTTTTATTTTATTTTTTGGTGTTAAACTGGTAATTTAATTTTTTTTTAATAATGTTTAAAAAAAGGAACATTATTGTAATAGGATAATATTGTAAAAATAAGTCAAAATGAACAAAAGGGAATGGCAAGAATGTCAATAATTTAATGATAGGGATGTTTTGAGGTATTTTTAAAAATATAGGGACTAAACGGACACTAACCTCAAAGTATAGGGACTAAACAGACTTTTACCCCCCTCAATTTCGAACCTGAAAAAATAACCCTTGGCTCATAACATCTTCTTCCCTCTCTTTATTGCTGCTTCTGCTAACCTCTCCACGAATGTATATTGACTTTTTGGCAGAAATGGAAATTTCATTTCGACGATTCTGACTCAAGTTTTTGGATCTTTAATTCCAACCATCGCTGCTGTTGTGGGTGCAAGTATACAAGGGATAGCTCAGCCGTTGAAGGAGACACATAGAGTAAGTTTGTGTGTGTTTCTTGTGGCCATAATCGTCCACTATATTGCATTTGCATCTGAGAAGGTGTCTCAACGCAATCAAGCAAATCCTTCGCAGTTGTGGGGCCTTATTGCTATAATCTCTGGATCTCTTTCTACAGTCTCATTGGCCTCCACATTTTTCACACACTCAGTTGCTGAAATCATTTGTTATATTGCATTGGGTTGCACTGCTATTATCATTGTTGTGTATCAATATGGCAGCATGTTTATGGATGCTTGTCGTTGGATTTACGATGACATTTTGGGGCCATTTTTCTCCAAAATCTTGAAAAAGTTTCAAGATATATATCAATATTTATTCCACAGAACAACAGCAACGGCCAACAGTATAAGTGAAGAAGTTTAATAGAGAGATTCCACTTATATTTCAGATTTCAATAAGATCAAAACATATTCTCAATATTTGTTCTCATTAGAAGTTTATTTCCATTCAATAATATAGTTTTGATAGTGTATGGTTATGACTTAATCTTAGGCATATCCGGTTCATGTATAAAGATATTAACTTGTTGACTAATGTTATACATTTTAGCTTGCAGTCCTCGCGGCTCAATGGTGAAGATGATGTTCTTAATCTTAGGGTTTGGTTGTTTCAGCTTGCCTATTGAAGGTTATCTTGATTAGCTTGATGGTTCCAAACTTTGAGTCTCAGGCATTTCGTTATTTAACTCATATGACTAATGATTTATGATAATTCAGCCATTACACTTCACTCAAATCAACACTCTCTAGATTCGTCATTTTATTTCTATTTCTTGCATTTTCTTACTAACCAAACACTCTCTCAAGTGTTTGATAGAACCTAATTGGTGTGACATATGGCTCAACTACAATAATCTAACTAAACCCACGCTATTTTATTTTCTTAGCAAAAATCCACTTATCTAACTAAATCATTATGAAAGCAAAGTGAAAAAAGAAAAGAAAAAAAAAAGAAAAGGAAACACACTATTCATGTCATATTCTTTTAAAGATATATCGACATGTGTCCTTTGCTCGTATGACATGCTTTGCTTAACTATTGTCCATTTTTCTTCATTACAGTGATATCAAGTTTATGGAGCTTGCTATGTTACGGATTATGCAACATACACACCCAATGGTTGGCAGCCATATTCTTTTAAAAATTTTGATGGGACAAAATTTTTTTAGGTCTAGTACGTTTTGAAAAAATAACTTACAAGTCTTAATAAAATATGGTCCTAAACACAGTTCTTCATAATTTTCATAAAATTAATAATGATATTTTTAGTGCTTAATAAAAGTTTATTTAATTAAAAAAATTCATAATAATCTCAATAAATAATGTTTATTGATTTTTTAAAGTTCGGATCTGAATATGTCCCCTTTACAATTTAGTGCATGTTCTAGAAGTATATCTCAATTATAATAAATTTGGTGAATCAAGAATTTGCTCGAATGGCATCAAAATGAAACTTGAGTTTTTTTTTTCTTTTATTTTTGCCAATGAAACTGGAGTAATCTTGAAACATGAAGGAACTTGAATCCTACAAGCGAACTTGAAAAACTTGAAAGACTAAGAGCTTTAACCTACGAAGCCCCTACAGGAAAAAGAACTTGAAACTTAAGTTTAGTATTTAACTCTTATAATTCTACTGACATTTATAGTTGCAATTGATTAACAATTGTAAGGGCAAAAATCTTGCTGTATCAGTTACTGTTGAGCACTAGGAATTTGAGGGAGTATTATGAAAAAATTATGGACTTAATGGGTACATTCAAGAAAGATTAAAGATCTAGTGGTCATTCTGTAAACCGTCTAAGAAGTGAAATAGGCAACAATTTTCTCAATCAGCATTTGCTCAGAAGAAAAAAATTAAAGCCTAGTTATATTTAAGGAACTTTTTACTTTACATAATAATGTAAGGTATATAATTGTCATGTAATCATTTGATAAAAATCTAAAGATTGTGAAAAAAATTAGATTTTATTATTTTATATTTTTACAATCATTCTTTGCAGGATAATTATGTACCTTACATTATATTATTATGTAAGGTAATAAATGACTATATTTAAACAAGGGTACACATACCAAAATGAAACAAAGTTGAATAATAATGATTTGATATTAATCACCTCTCTTGTCGCGGTTGTAGGTCCAACCCAAGTTTTGCTCCTCCTTTTTATAGTAGCTCAATTAATGAGCAGTGGTCGCTAGCGTGCGTGGTAATTGCCACAAAGATAAGGGTAGTATTGTAATTTAAGTATCTCAAGTGGATTATAAAAGAAATAAGTGCTTTTCTAATTAATAAGTTGGCACATTTACCGCACTGTAAAACGCGTGTCATCCAGTGAAGCAGCGTGTGCAACAGTCGCTCGCAAGAGCTATATTACCATATCAACCATACACAACAATTTAATAATATTATAATGTATGTATATTTATTTTAAAAAATTATTATTTGAGTGATAGTTATATTAAATTCAATTATATATATAATTGAAAATTTCTGAACATGATCTTACTATAAGCCAATGCAAATGAGATCATTGAAAATTTCACTTTAGTTAATAAATGTATAATTGAGAGTATGATTGCGGCCATTGACATTTTGCATGTGCACTGTGATTATGTGTAATTTAACCCATATGAATTGACTAACAATTAGGTAAGTATCTTCTTTGATTCTGCAAAATATGTATCTAGAAGGAAAGAAAAATAGGTAACCATCAATGTTAATTGATCATTTCTATAATAAAAACATCCATAGAGTAACGTCTTTGAGACTAAAAATAATATACAATAGTTAAATGAGTATCATAATAATATATTATATATTATTATTATTATTAAGATAATAATGTAAAAAAACGCTGCACTTACCCACCTATTACCACGACAGATGAGGTAGCATCCGCTAAATAGTTGAGAAGTGTAGCGTTATTCATATTATTGATCAACTCAATATAACTAATAAATTGTTAATTTGTTGATTAATTAATAAATTGATAATATATGAAGATATTCCTTGTTATTCTAAAATATTGAGTTCATAACAGCCAAGTAAATCAACATGAAACATCACATGAGTTAGTAGTTTACCATACAGCTGTTACGGTTACAATAAAAAGGTTTATAAACTTTTATTGCATTAAATATTCAATAGCTAAATTGGTAAACTGATTTTAAAAATAAAAACAAGGTCTTAGGTTCAAAATATGATAATGGATGACACGAAGGTGTTTTTAACATGAGACGTTTTTAACATTAGTTTATTTTAATTATTTTATCCAAATAAGCTAAAAGTATCAAAATACCCACAAAATTATTTTATTTCCTTAATAAGATTATTTAATATTTAATTAAACTAATAAAATGTCTTTGTAACATAACCTCTCATGAAATTTAATGGTTAAAAAGTTTATGCTTTCACATTTTCGGGATACTGAAAATGTTAGATTATATAGGTTTTGAAACTGATGCCTTAATTATTATGGTAGATTTTTCGTTATCTTTAATGGTTGGCTAATGTTAACTCGTGAAGATACTAGAAATACTCCTCGCCTATGAGCCGATTTAAGGACAAATTTGTCTTAGAATAATTAAAATAGATACATACATATTAAATACATTTAAAATAATTATATATTCATAAAATAAACTTATTTAACAAAAAAATATATTGATATTAATTTATTTGGTTGAATCGTATGACAAATATTAATTAATTTGAACAGGAAATATGGCTCCATTTTTAATTTACGGGGTATAAACTATGAAAAGTTAAGAAAAAAATTATTATTAATTTGATATATTGTTCTGCATTCTTGTATAATTTGAACTGTTAATCTACCTATTGGCACAGTAAAAGTACTCAAAAATAGAAAAAAAAAAATAGGTAAGTTCGTGGCGAATTTGACTCGTAGAGAAGGAAGAAAGTTATAAATAATAAAATTGATAAATAAAAGAAGAAATTTGATTGAAAATGAGAATCGATAAGAGCAAGCGTTGAAAAGTCAATGATTTTTAATGATTTTAAAATTTGATTTATCAATCACGAGACACTATTTTAACTGGAATCAGATTACGCAAAATAAATCATACAAATTCTGCACGTGAGGAAATATTATATACCATAAATGAACTAAGTAATCATGCATTTGTAATAGTGGCTGCATTGATTCAGCAATAACTATATGGACAAATGGAAGGAGCTAGAAGATTTTTGTTTTGATGAGAAAGGATTGAAGGAGAATATATATAGTTTAATATAATTAGCTCGATGAGTTAGCTCAGTTATACAAGATATGAGAATATGTATAGAGTTTCATTAACGAATTACGGATCACAAATTTGCCAATCTGCTTAACTGCCAGCCTGATTATTTTGCATATGAGCATATTGTAAAGTTGGCGAGTAGACTTTATTATACAATAATAGAATAGCTTTAATTGTCACATCACCTCATTTTATTTTTAATATTTTAGGAAATTAGAAGTCAAATGCGTATCTCATCAGGAAACGAAGAAGTATTTCACATCAATAGAAGCATGCATGCACGAGATGCCCCTTAAAAAGATATAGGATTTGTTTTCCCACGAGTGGTGACATGTCTCTAAAATGGCAAAACATCTTTTATTAATTAATGACAAAACATATGGCTGGATTCTAGCCAAAGCATTTTATGCTTTTTTCATTCAAGTAACCACCTTTTTAATATTGTGCAATGCAACTAAAAATTATAATAAATTTGGATTTATATAATAATAGTATACTATGTAATATGAACTGCCAAATGTATCAGAGTGGATCTAGTATACTTTATTGTATTTAGCAAGCACAATATAAATTACGTTTCTTCACTTTACAGATATGTGATTGGAAATTGGAATTGCCAACGTACTTTGGTCCATAAGGAAAAAGACCGGTTAGAATGTAAGGTAAGTAGCCAAGCAAGCAACTTTGGTATACATGAGGAAACAAAGCAGATAAAAAGTGTAGGGCCAAAAAATGGAATGTCGATGCTCTTTTATCAACAACTTTGAAAATTTAGACCTTTTTTCATTGTCATGACCACATTCTTAATTCAAAATTCTTTCTAAGTGAATTAAATCAATTGTTGCTTGCTTCAATTGCTAAGCAAATCAATGGTTCCCTACTCCCACGGCACATGAACTAGGGCATCAGACAAAGCACGGCTGCTATGACGATGATGAAAACAGACAAAGCACCATCACTAATTAATTGATATATATATATATATATATAGTTAATATCATTAATTAGAGTTAGCTAGCTAGGTTATAGTAATATTTAAAGATTAAAACAAGATTGAAATTTGAAAAAGAAGCATAAGCAATTATTTATTATTTTGTTTGAGATTCATGCACGTGCGAGGCATCAGCCTTCATCAGGTGCGGGGCCTATGCACGGCCCTGTTTCCATTCCAACATTTTTCTCCGCGTTTAACACCGCCTCTGTTAGGGCTTCTCTTATTAATGGTTACTCAAAAGCAGAAGTAAGCCAATCCCATAACACTACACCAGGTCTCGGTATTGTTATTTATTTTGTTTAGAAGTGTAAAACTTATTTAGTTTATTTGACTTGTTTTTAAATAGTATTTAATTCTAATTGAGAATGATTTGTTCTTATTCTCCAATTTTATAAAAGAAAAGTGGAGAATAAGCAATTGATGTTTTCCGATTTTTGTTTTTTCAAATAAGTCTCATAAGTCCAATTTACATAACAAAAAGACAAAAATCGTATCACTTGTCATCTAGACCCCACCACCAATATTTATTTTATAATACAATTTTTTTATTTGTTTAATCATTTTAATCATTTTTCTTTTTTCTATAATGGTAATATATTATTTTAGTAATATTTTTAGAAAATATATTTTATCCCTTTTTATGAAATAAAAATTTAAAATCACAAAAAAATAAATAAAATATATCATTATTAAAAAATCAATTTATTAAAACTTTTTTCATTATAATACTTTTTTTCCTTCACTCTCATTCATTGTCTTCACTTTTCTAACGAAACAACTAAACCCATTTTCACTTTTTCATTTTCAAACACTATTTCAGAAACAATCAACCAAACTTATTTTCACAATAAACTAATTATTTCTAGTTTATAAAACAAAAACAAAAACACATTTGAAAAAAAAAAAAAACCAAACGCACCCTTTGTAATTTTTAATTTATGGTAAATCGATCCCCACCCATCAAGAGTTTGGAGATTATTTACTGATTTACTCCATCAAGAATTTGGAAATGTATTTACTCCCATCAAGGAAATTATTTTGCCTACTCCATTTCAACGTGATCTCTCTGCGAAAGAGATAAGCTAATTTTGTACAATATTAAAATTTTTGTGACTCTTAATATTTTCAATTTGTAGAAATATAATATTAACTGCCAAGTAATAAAATTTTAATATCTATGTAATAATCTAAATATGAAAATGGAATTTATAAAATAATAAGTTGTTGAAAATATTTTACTCATAAAAAAAAACACAAAAATACATAAGGTTTGAAGGAGATTTAATTAGACTCATGTCATTTAAATAATTACATGGGATTTAGGAAAAGGATTGCTACATCTCCAGTGTTTGGGGCACGAGACATGAAACTCCCTACTATTTTTAAAAAAAGAAATATAACCCCTTCCCATTAAAAAGTTTGGTTATATTTAACTAAGAAAATGTTATATTATTATTATCATTATCGTCATCATCATTATTGTTATTCATTAATGTCATTTTTACTACATTAATATAATATTATTAAATTTTATTTATTTTTAATTATTAATATTAATATTATAATTATTAATGTCATTATTATTATCACCATTATTATTGGTATATTATTATTATTATTACTATTATTATTAAAAATGTATTAATTTTATTATTTTAATTATGTTTTGTCATTATTATTATTATTATTATTATGATGCTTTTCTCAATTAAAATAAATGAAATTTATTAATGAAAATTGAATTACATGTCTTTCTTTAGAAACACTAGAGAATTTTATGTCCCTTTCCCTAAATGTTGGGAGGCTAATAGTTATTTATTTTGCTGTAAATATACAATTTTATCCTTTTTCTGTTAAAATAAACATAATTATTAACCAAAAAGAGGCTCATAAGTCCTTTTTTTTTTTAATAAATATTAGAGATTTTTATATCGCTTTCTCCAAACGTTCAGAACCTTTTTTTTTTAAGAGCCAAAGTTCATAACCTAACCGTCCTTTTTCCTTGAATTTATTCTTGATTTTCTTTATTAAAATCAATATTTTAATAGCGACCTATTCTTTTTTGCCTCTAATATCTCCCTTTTCCTGAATTCTTTGAACTGTGTCAAAATCTTCAATGAATTTAGGACAGGCGAGATGGTAAAATTGACCTTCTCTTAATTTTTAATTTTTAATTTTTATTTTTTTAATGCCAACTCCGGTAAATTAGAAAGGACAGCTGTGCAAGCATATCCGAAAACTGAAATGGCAAAAATTATAGAAGAAGGTTGGTCGAAGAAATTATTTCTTCTTCTTTGACTAAATTCCTTGTGTCGTTATTTGACAAATTTATTAGTCTCTGCATATTACTACTTCATCTCCATCGTCATCATCATCGTCAACTCATCTTCACTACTTCAATTTTTCGAGGTACACTTTTATTATTGTAAAAAAATTAAAAATAAAAACAACAATCCACTCACAAGCTGACCAAAAGTCCTGGCCATCTTTTGACATTTTGTCTTCTCTTCCTTTTTAATATCCTTTTTGTTTATAACTTTAACATTTATATTATCATTAACATGGGCTATTTCTAAAAATTTTGGGAGTAATTTGATGTTAACAAAGGAATGAATAGTGGCCAAAATGAAATTTACCTAAAAACTAAATAACTCTTCAATTTAATTACGCATCCTTGCTTCCCACTCTTATTGTTATTTTGCTTTTGCTAACAAATAGGGATGTGTATTGATGGTTTTTTACAGCAGTGAAAATTATGTATACTCAATTTCTAACATCAAAATTTTTGGATATTTCATTTCAATCCTTGTCACAGTTGTGGGTGCAAATATGCAAGGCACAACTAAGCCGCAAATATGCAAGGCACAACTAAGCCATTGATCGGAACTCATGGAGTAAGCTTGTGTGATTTTCTCCTAGCCACAATCTTTTAGTACATCGCACTTGCAGCTGATTACAAGTCTCAGTGTAATCAAGCAAATTTTTCACAATTTTTGGACTTTATTGCTCTCATCGTTGGATCTCCTTTTACTGTCTCATTAGCCTCCACATTTATTCCTCACTCAATTGATGATACCATTTTATAGATTGCATGGGTTTGTGCCGCTATTATCATTGTTATGTGTCAAAATAGGAGATCTTTTATGGATGCTTGTCGTTGGCTTTATCACAAGATCTTGAAGCCAATTTTCTTAAGCATCTTGAATTGGTTTCGAATTAATAAAAAAAAAAACTCTTGGACAGAGCGGCCACGGGCACCGGTTTAACGGGGACTATGAAATACATATTTGAGGTCAAGTGTTGAATTGTGGTCTCAAATTTGAGGCCGAGCCACGGTGTCATTTGTCGTGCGTAGGGCTCGCTAGTTCGTCGTTTGTTTGTAAATCGCCTATCCGTCTTCTTTCAAATTTGTGCAAAATGACGCTGTTTTCGTTTTACCAACTAGGCGTTGGCGTTGCCCATGCAAATTGGATCAGTTAATTGGTGAAAGACTGTAATATTTGGCCCACATAGCAAAGCTGGAATAGAGCCCAAGCCTGCTGGCCCAAATTGGTTAGCATTCGTTTCATAATTTGCCGATGAAGGGTTATTTGACTTATTGATCTAAAAAATTGTTTAATTTTTTTTCGGGTAATTTTTAAAAACCTCCCCTGGGGTTTGGGCTTGTTGCAAGTAGATGGCGAGAATTGGTTTATTTGTAAAAAACCCCCTATGGTTAGTTAATTTTAACATTGACCGTTAGTTGACCGTGCAAAGACAATATTACCCTTAACAATAGTTTGTAAACAAAAATAACTAAAAAAAAAAACCAAAATTGTTGGCGCGAAAAGCACAAACCCTATTTTTTGACAATTTTATCCTTGTCAATTCCAAAGATTTACAATATCATAGGTAAAGATTATGACTATTTCATTTTTAAGTTTTTAATTTTATCTTTCTTGTAGGAACTTTAAGGAAATATCAATAATTTAAAGAGGATTTTTTAAGTTTTTAATTTTATCTTTTTTATAGGAACTTTAAGAAAATATCAATAATTTAAAGAGGGTAAAATAGCCAATAATTTTAGTTTTTTTTAGTTATTTTTGTTTACAAACTATTGTTAAGGGTAATATTATCTTTGCACGGTCAACTAACGGTCAATGTTAAAATTAACTGACGGTAGGGGATTTTTTACAAATAAATCAATTCTCACCATCTACTTGCAACAAGCCCAAACCTCAGGGGGTTTTTTAAAATTACCCTTTTTTTTCCCTCCTGGTCCTATGCATGTTCCACGAACGTTCCCAGCGGAGAATTTTACAACATTCTTATTTGTGCAACTGGAGAAGATGGCATAAAACTAAAAGGATAAGTTCTCATTTACTCTTGAGTTGATTATCCAGTAAATTCTCACATTTTAAAGAATTACTCAAAAGTTATAAATCTTTTCCCTTCTCATTATTTCTATAACTATTGGATTAATAACATAAATAGTGATCAAACATAGAGTGATCAAACATAGAAATGAAAATTATGAATGGACTTTAGTAATTTTTAGGATTAGATTATACTTGATTGAATAATAAAGAATATTGTCTTTTGTTTATTACAAATGTCGAACATGATTATGTTAAACTTAATTTAATAAAGTTAAAACCACTATTTACATACAGTAGTATAATTATCTTTAAATTATACTACTAAATGTTGAATTTCATATTTATATACAATCTTATTGTTAATTAATAATTGAATAATTCTTATGTTTAATATTCAATACCGATTTAAATATATTATTGAATAGAAGTTTTTGATATCTGATCTTTATATTAAGTACTATTGTAAATAAATTATTGAATTAAAATTTTGATATTAATCTTAAATAAAATACATGTTAAAATAGGTTAATGAGTAAGTTTTGGTATTTAGTATAATACAAAATTCTAGTTTAAATAAATTAGGCAATTAATTTTTTAAATTTAATAAATAATAAATTCTAAAGTAAATAAAAAAGGGAAAGATAGATAAACACCATGTTATCTTAAACTCACGTTGAAAAGAGGATTAATAATTTTGGATTAATATTTGGACTAAATAGCCAGCGCTGACAGCTAAACATGACCCTTTAAGTGATATTAACCATGTAATGATCCTAAATAAATATAATGTGAAAAGGGAAAGATAAAATGTTAGTTTAATTTAAGGGGAAAGGTAATTATAGAATCTGTAAGCTATAGACTGCAGCATCAGCCGTTAGATGTGGTTGGATGTGAAGTGAGAAATCAAACAATAGAAAATGAGATTATTTAGACTACACGAGGCAACTAGATTATTGAACTGAAAGTGACTGGAAATAAAGCAAATGTCGTACTCTTCCGTTCCTGCGCACGACGTCAGGACGTGGAAAAACATTACAGTCCCTGATTTTGCCGTAAAATAATAAAAGCGAAAACTTTCAAAATTTTGATACATAAATTCATATTATTTTAAATTTTTTATGCTTAAATATCGTCAAAATGACTTATTAACACATATGATTTAACATAATAATATTAATGCATTTAATTATTAATTAGTTAATTTAATTTAAAGTAAAAATTTATGTATGATTAACCAACTCTAATTTATAACAAATATGAATATGAATTTAATTTCATGTTCTTAATATGTAGTTAATATTTTATTTTTTTCATAATACTTATCTGATATAAAATTAATAATTTCAATATTTAATAAAAATGATTAATTTACCAATAATATATAGAAAATGTTAACTCTTTAAAATAGTATTAGAGGGAGGAAAAAAAGGATAATAATAACAACTTGCCAGTCCTTGATTCTTGTTGTTAGAAGCTCGATAAATAATATCCTTATAATTATTCATTAATCTGTCAGTAGCTTGATGGCCTAGATTTTTATTAAGTTTTTTTGTATAATGATAAGTTAATAAACTACCCACGGGACAAAAGACAAATGAGACAATAACTTGGTATATATTTTTTCTATTTTGCATTTGATAATTAAATAGACAATGTTATTGTTCAAATCATGGGGATTCTTGTCCTATAAATGCTTACAATGTCTTGCATATATATATATATAAACATTAACAAAAACTAATAAGTCTAATCATTGTTCCTTTTTATTTGTTGATCATCAATGGTGACTTCCATTTCTAATAAAATTTAATTGAGATCAATAACAACTCTTGCATAAAATCAGCTTAGCAGCTGTATACATGTTGATAGTGAGAGTCAAGGAATGCTTAAGATTTAGAAGTAAAGTCATTTTGTGCTCACAATCACGATTAGCTGAGAATAATTTTCATATACCTTCTTTAATAACTTTGGGTCAGTGATAAAATTCAATTGCTAATTGCTAGAGATATAGAACGGATACTAGTGGGCATGTAAATAATTTTAATAAATTTATTTAGTACAAATTAAAAATTAGCTAATAAGGATATATTTGACATTTAATAAGGTGTTTATGGTAAAATGTTTATGGTTTTAATAAATAAATAGCTGTTGGTGTAGAGAGTATTTTCATGAATTCAAATAAACCCATCCTTTAATCTAAGTTGAAAAAATTAAAACAGGTAGGACTAGCGACTCAAAATTTATAAATCTCTGACATTTTTTTATATTACAATAAGCACGTGGACTGCAATGTAATTAAACCAATTTAATGACTGATATTTGTTTAGGGGGATCGACACTTTCACCCCTATAGAAATTAACATATACCATGTACCATTTACCTCCACCGTTTTTATAGTATAAATTTGTCTGTTTCATTTAAAAAATTAAAAAAGGAGGGGGACTGCATTAGGAGTTCAGGAGCTGAATAGGTTCGTTAGAAATCAATATGATGGATCTTCCAATTCAACAGCACGTTAATCGTTCAAGGTACGTAAACTTTCATTGCATTATTTTTCTTTTAACTTTGGCTTGTTTAGCATGTCTGTTTTGAGTTGTTTTGGCAGAGTATGATGAATATTTGTGAGGTTTGTATGCTGGATTCTTCTGCTGTGCATCTGTACTTTCATTGCTTTGTTTTGAGTGATTTCTCAGAGCTACCCATGAATCATGTTACGTTGCAGTCCTCTGAGAATGAATGAAAGAAGTTAAATTACATTCTTAATTTGATTTTTCCATAACAAAGGCCATAAACTTATTTTCTCTTCTTTTGGGTTTTGTAGAATTAATAATTTTCTCCTTCCCTTTTACTCTGTTCTCTGTGTTTTGGCGAGTATGATGAATATATAGGAGTTATCTTAAGCCCGGTAATATATATTTTTATTTGGTTTGTAAATAAATAAATAAAGTTACGGACCTGATTCTCAGCGAGACCCATTTGAATGATTCCGGAGGGATTATGAAGTTGATCATAAGGATTATTTTCGTAAGCTTCCCAACCAAGAAAGTAGGCAGAATCTTGCCCATGAGATAGTCGCAGCTAGCTTTCCTAGACAGCATGTTGATTGAAAGAAGCGATCAGTGTTAGATGATTGAAAGTCGAAAGAGAGATGGGAAGTTTTAGTTTGCTTTAGGGAGAGATGTGCAAAGACTATGTACTAAC